>JAASGM010000437.1:0-20123 GCA_023334215.1 Globisporangium cystogenes | reverse complement strand
CCCCCCCCCCCCCCCCCCCCCCCCCGCCCCCCCCCCCCCCCCCCCCCCCCCCCCCCCCCCCCCCCCCCCCGCAGCCTGTCGATGTCGATGTCGATGTCGCCACCTCAGCAGTGGTGGCGCGAACGAAGCAAGGACTCCCGACGACAACCAATACACTGCTCCGTTCGCCTACCAGAGCGAGCGCTCGACAAGCGAGGCGGCGCGCACGGGGGACGGACTCACGTATGTTACACCGCTTGCATCGCCACCTTGTCGTACTTGTTGTGTGCAGAGCTGCTGCTGCCGCTGCCGCTGCCGCCGTGTCGGAAGAGCGCCTCGATGTCCTCGAGCAGCAGCCCCTTGGTCTCTGGACACAGGAAGTAGACGAAGACCCCGGCGAGGCCGCACATGGCGGCGAAGACGAAGAAGACGCCGCTGATGCCGAGCGCCGGGAAGAGCTGCACGGCGTACGCCATGCACGAGCCCATGACCCAGTTGGCCATCGTCGAGAGCGACACGGCCTTCGCGCGCACGTTGAGCGGGAAGATCTCGGCCGGGTAGACCCAGCCCACGGGCCCCCACGACGCGGCGAAGTGGAAGACGAAGAACGCCGTGCCCGCCATCACGCCCGCCGCGCCTTCCTGCGTGCAACCGCCGCCGGCGCCGTCACCGCAGCCCGCGACGTACGCGGTGCCCGCGACGACGTGGCCGAGCACCATGCCGACGGCGCCGAGCAGCAGCAGCTGGCGGCGGCCGCACGTGTCCACCCAGCGCATCGCGGGGACCGTGCCGAGGAAGTTGACGACCGAGAGCACGAGCACCGAGAGCACGCCGTCACCGGTCACGTCCTTGAAGATCAGCCCGCCGTACGCGAACATGGGGTTGATGCCCGTCGCCTGCTGCAGCACCTGGAGCGCCATGGCGATGGCCACGCGGCGCAGCACCGACGGCTCGCGCAAGTCGCCCCAGCGCGCGACCGCGAGCCCTTCCTGCGCGAGCTGGTCGCGGATGGCGTTGAGCTCGCGCGTGACGTTGCCCGTCTGCCGCAGCCGCACGAGCACGGCGGCCGCCGCGTCGCGGCCGTGGTGCTGGTACGTCCAGCGCGGCGACTCGGGCACGAAGAAGATGCCGAGCATGACGACGAGCGGCGCGGCGAGCGACACGGCGTTCGCGAGCCGCCAGCCGTGCAGGTGGCCCTCGAGGATCCAGTTGACGACGTTGGCGAGCAGCAGCCCTGTGACGATCGTCATCTGCATGAAGCCCGAGAGGAAGCCGCGCAGGTCCTTGGGGGCGAGCTCGGCGCCGAAGATCGGCAGCGAGAACGACGAGTTGCCCACGCCCATGCCCTGCACCGCGCGTGCCGCGAGCAGCGCCGCGTGCTCGCCGGCGGCGCAGCCCGCGACCCACGACGTGCCGACGCAGAAGAGCAGCCCGGCCGTGAAGATGCACACGCGGCGGCCGAACGCGTCGGCCACCCAGCCGCCCACGAGCGCGCCGGCGATGCAGCCGACGTTGTACGTCATGTTGTACCAGAGCGTGTAGTCGAGCCAGCGCGCGGGGAGCGCGGCCGCCGTGGTGCGGCACGCGTCGTACGTGTGACCGTGCCAGCCGACGCACCAGTCGTCCAGGAACGAGTTCATCACGAGCACGCCGCCGGTCACGCCCTGGTCGTAGCCGAAGAACAGGCCGCTGAGTGACGCGAACGTGCACGCGAGCACCGCGTACGTGCCGGTGGCGGCCGCAGCAGCAGGCGGCGCCTTGAGCTGCCCGAGGTCCTCCATCACTATCGCTTGGGAACTGCTTTTGACTTGGCAATTGTATCGCGACAGACTTGCACTTGGGAACTGTATGTGAGGGTTGACTTGACAGCACCCGCTTGCGTCACAACTGGGACTCCCGCGAAGAGCTCAAGCAGCGAGAGAAGCCGGTCGAGATGACTGCGGCTGCTGTTCCCGCCGCCGACGGCGACTGGGTGCAGCGCTCGTCGCGCGCGTACCGGCGGCTGCTCGACCGCTTCCTGCGCGAGACGTACGGCCACGCGCTGAGCGTGCAGCTGCTGGCGGCCGCGTCCACGGGGCTGCTGCTGAGCTGCGCGCTCTACTTCCTCTCGCCGCTGCTCGAGGACGACTACCACGTCTACCAGCGCTACCTGCCGTGGGTCTACTACCTCGACTACAGCAAGTACAACTCGTTCGTCGTCGACCACGCCGTCGTCTTCCTCGCCATCGCGCTCCCCATGGGCTGGCTGCTGCTCGTGAACGTCGCGTACTCGGGCGTGGCCGACCGCCTCGAGCTCGCGCTGCTGCTGCTGCGCCTCGCGTGCTGCCTCACGGTCTGCGCCGCGCTCACCGTCATCCTCGCCGAGTTCCTCTCGCGCCGCGTCATGATCGCGCTGCTCGCGCTCGCCTACGGCGCGCTCGGGCTCGCGTACTCGTGGAGCGTGCCGCTCTGGCGCTGGTACCTCGACGAGGCGTCCAAGAAGGGGCTCGTGGCCTTCCTGCCGGCGTCGCTGCAGGAGCTGCTGCTGCGCACGTCGCTGCTCGAGTGGCTCACGGACTCGTCCATGGCGGACAAGGTGCAGCCCTTCCTGCCGTTCCTGCTGCCGCTCTCGCGCGCCGAGCAGAACCGCCTGCTGGAGCAGATGCCCGTGGAGAACCAGCTCACGCTCACGCGGCCGGGGCTGCTGCCGCTCCTCCCCGAGTCCGTGCAGCGCGTGCTGCTGCCGTCGGCCGAGACCGACGAGGACGCGAGCGCGTCGGAGCAGCAGCTGGCGCTCCACGGCGGCGCAGCGTCAGCAGCGTCGTCGTCGTCGTCGGCATCATCGTCGGAGGGGGACGCCGCCAGCAGCGTGCGGGTCGTGAAGAAGCTGGAGCTGCCTGCGAGCGCCGCCGCCGGCTTCGACTTCCAAGGGGCGACGACCAAAGCAGCGCAGTCGAGCGACCAGGTGCTCGCAGACATCATCAGCACCCGCGTGTGGAAGTGCGTCTCCTGCTGTGTTGTTGTTGTTGCTGGGAGGCGACGGCGCTCAGACGAGCGGCGACACTGACGCGTGTGCCGACGCTCTGCAGCGGATGCAAACAGATCGTGCAGATGCCGTCGTCGAAGACGCTCAACCGCACGGCGTCGGTGTCCACCGCGCTCTTCGTGCTGCAGGTGCGAGCGGCGCGCAGTCTGCCGGTCGGGAGGGGAAGTCTCATCGCGTGCGTTGTGGCGCGTGCAGCTCTATGCGTCGCGCCGCAGTCGGCAGCTGTTCGTCACGACGCTGCAGTTCCTCTTCACGTCCGCGCTCGGCTCCGTCGCGGCGTGCGCCGTGCTGCTGCGCGTGGTGCAGATCGCGAGCGCCAGCCTGCCGGGCCGCTCGGTGCCGCTGCTCAAGTACGCGCAGCAGTACTTGCTGCGCAGCCGGAGCGCGCCGGCGCAGCTCGGCAGCGAGCCGGAGCACGCGGGAGCTCCCGCGTCGACGCTGCGGCGCGCGGCGACGTCCGTGTCGGTGGTGCTGGCGGTCGCCTTCGCCATGCGCAAGCTGCGCGGGTGACGGCAGCCAGTCAGTCGACGTCATCAAAGGGGGCGACGAGGTGCAGGTGGCGTAGCGTGCGTGTGGCTGTCGATACATGAAGGGCGGATGCGTTCATCCCAACCACCAGCTCCTCTCCCAGCCTCCATGCCATCTGCCTCGGCTCGACATCGCTCTCTCTCTCTATCGCTGCTGCTCACGCCGAGGCGATGCCGGCGCTGAGCCACTTGGCGAGCTCGTCGCGGTCGCGCGCGTAGCTCGCGCTCTTGATGCGGATGCGCTCGAGCGAGGCGTCGAGCAGGCGCTCGTACGAGCTGTGCTTGCGGCTCGCCAGGAACGCCTCGACCTCCGCCGCCTTGGCCTCGCTCTGGAAGCGCGCGATGACCGAGAGCACGATGCGGCCGACCACGAGCGGCGAGTACTGCGCGTTGAGCGCCTCCCAGTTCTCCTGCACGAACGCCCACGCGAAGCGCGCGCCGTCCGCGTCGGCCGCGACGCTCGAGAACACGTACTGGATGTCCTGCGTGCGCACGCTGCGGCGAGCCCAGTCGATCACCTCGCGCTTGATCTCGAGCGACTTGAAGAGCCCGATCGCCGACAGGCAGTCGAGTTTCTCCTCGATGAAGTCGCTCTCCTCGTAGCACGCGCGCAGCTGCTTCATGTGGCTCGCGTCGCCGCGCGCCGCCTGGACCGCGAACACCACGCCGCGCAGGTCCGCCGACAGCGACGAGCCCTTGCGGTCGGCGAAGTACGCCTGGAAAAGTCGCTTCGCCTCCGCGACGACCGCGGCGTCGTCCCCGCGGCTCAGCATCGCAATGACGTCGCGGCGGAAGCGGCCAGTGTCCGCGCTCTCGCCCGCCGCCGTCGCCCACGTCAGGCGCTGCATCACGCCGCCGAAGAGCTGGCGGATGTACGCCTGCAGCAGCGGGTAGAAGCTCTCGCCCTTGAAGAGCGTGCTGTAGAAGCCCAGGTTCGCCGAGATCTCCTTCCAGCACAGGTGCTCCGGCTCGTCCGCGTACGCGTTGCTGAAGTCGAGCGCCTGCGAGACCGGGAGCACGCCGCTGCGCGCGAACGCGAACACGCTGTTGAGCAGGCTCATGCGGTCGACCGTGTTGAAGACCTTGTCCTTGACCGGCTGCCGCAGCGCGTCCCAGCCGCGCGGCGAGTAGTTGACGAGGTAGAACCCCGCCTGGTTCGGGTTCACCTTGATCCACGCGTTCGCGCCGGTCGGGTGAACGAGCTTCGCCGCCGTCGCCGCGTCCGCGGTCACCGGCGGCTGCACCGCGCCGGTCTGCGTCGACTTGGCCTGCCAGATGCCCGCCTGCTGGATCGCCGACGGCGCCGCGGACGAGATGTACGTGAGCGGGATGTCCCACACCGGCGCGTCGCCCGAGGCGTCGTCCTTGAAGCTCTTGTCGGCGAAGAAGCGCTCCTGCGAGAGCGCGTTCGCGTCCGAGAACGTCACGACCGGGTACCCCGTCTGGCTCGTCCACGAGTTGGCCATCTTGGTGATCTTCTGGCCGGACGCGCGCTCGAGCGCGTCCCACAGGTCCTCCGTCTGCGCGTTGCGGTAGCTGAACTCAACGAGGTACGCGTGGATGCCCCGGTAGAACACGTCGCGCCCGAGGTACTCGGAGAGCATACGGATGATGCTCGCCCCCTTCGCGTACGAGATGACGTCGAAGATCTGGTCCACCTCGTCCGGGTGGTTCACGACCACCTCGATCGGGTGCGACGTCTTCATGCAGTCCTTCACCATCGCCGTGCTCATCGTGATCTCCTGCACAAAGTTGTCCCAGACGTTCCAGTCCGGGAAGATGTGGTGCACGGCTTCGAACTCCATGAAGCGCGCGAAGCCCTCGTTGAGCCAGAGCCCCGTCCACCAGTCCATCGTCACGAGGTTCCCGAACCACTGGTGCGCGAGCTCGTGGCACACGGTGCGCGCAGTCGCGGTCTTCTGCGCAAAGCTACTGAGCTTGTCGTCGATCAGCAGGCGCGTCTCGCGGTACGTGACGACGCCCCAGTTCTCCATCGCGCCGGCCGCGAAGTCCGGGATCGCCAGCATGTCGAGCTTCTTGAGCGGGTAGTTGATGCCGAAGCGCTCGGTGAAGAACGACAGCGCCTTGACGCCGACGTCGAGCGCGAAGAGCCCGCGCTCGCTGCGGCCCACGGGCGTGTACACGCTCACGAGCACGCCCTCCGTCGTCACGTCCGAGACGGCGTCGAACTCGCCGATGACCATGCCGACGAGGTACGTCGACATGATGGGCGTCTCGGCGAACTTCCACACCTTCTCGACCGCCGCGTCCGTGCGCGTGTTCGCGCGGATGTGCGCGTTCGACTTCGGCCGCACGGTCGTCTGCACGACGTGCGTGTTGGAGATCGCCGTGAGGTGCGCGTCCGTGACGACCGAGATCTCGTAGCTCGCCTTCACGGCGGGCTCGTCCCAGCACACGAACGCGCGGCGCGCGTCGCAGGCTTCGAACTGCGTGACGGCCATCACGCGCTTCTCGCCGTCCTGCTCGTACTCGCTGCGGTAGAAACCGCGCAGCTTGTCGTTGAGGAAGCCGTCGCACGCGAGGTGCAGCACGACGCTGGCGCCGGCCGGGAGCGCCTCGGGGAACACGAACTCGACCGACTGGTCGTGGCGCAGGTAGCGGATCTCATCGGCCTCGAGGCGCTTGCCGGCGCCGACGATCTCGGCCGCCGCGCTGCGCACATGGAGCTCGACGGCGTGGCACGTGACGCGCGCGGTGGTCTCGAGGACGTCGAGCGCGACACGCTGCGCGACGTGGAAGCGGTAGTTGGCGAGGTCGACCTCGTAGTCGAGGAAGTACTTGCGCGGCGCGACGCTCGTGGGCAGGCGCGCGAAGGGCTTGGAGGCGGCGGCGGCAGCCATGATGAGGGCCGTTCGAGAGCAGGGACGACTTGCAACTGGGGGAGGAGGAGAATGCGAAGTGAGCCCCACGCAGCTTGCGTCTACAGATTTTGTGTGGCCCACGCGAGCGTATCACTCATCATGTGGACACAAGTCTATTTTAACTATTTATTTAGTAGAAGAGCAAATTTCGTTGTTTTGTGTATATATTTTGTCTATATTCGTTGTTAAACTGTTTTATTATCACTGTTATGTGAATTGTTGAATTTATCGCCGGCTTGTCTTCGAATTTCAGATTTACTGGGGACATCCGGTTCCGCCTCGGATGCCTTTACGCGAGCTGCTGCTCGCTGCGATACCAGCTGGGGCAGCGCGCGGGTCGGTCGGGGCTTCTTCTACGGACGCCCAGCGTGTGTGGGAGGAATGAGCATGCGCGGTAGTGTGTGCGGAGAGTCAGCAGCATACGGCGGCATCGGCGGACGGCGCCGGCAGCCGGGAAGGAGTCGCCCCTCATTTCAGTCTACACCCCCGCACCCTCACGAGTGCGTGAACGCCGCAGCACTTCATCCCGAATGACGCGCCTGTCGTCGCCGCTGCTGCTGCTGCTGCTCGCCGCGCTGGCGCCGGCGACTGCGCGCGCGGCCGCGTGCGCCAGCGACGTGCTCGTCGTCGCGTTCAAGGGCCTCGACGTCAACGCGGAGCTCGTCGAGTGCGTCAAGCAGAACAACTTCAACGCCGCGCTCTCCGGCAAGGTGGACCTCGCGAGCGTCAAGCGCGGCTCGAGCCCCGCCGAGATCACGCAGGTGTGCAAGTCCGCCGCGTGCCAAAAGGTCGTCGCCACGATCATGGGCAGCAAGAACTTCGAGCTCACCAACTGCACGGTCGGCAACGGCGTCGTGATCAAGAGCGAGCTCGTCAGCCTCAGCGAGGCGTGCAAGCTCATCAACGCGGGTAACGGCACCGCGTACCCGTCCGTGCCGGCACCGGCTCCGGCTCCCTCGCCGACCGCGACTGCGCCAGCGCCTGTGAGTGTGGCGCCGACCCCTGTGCCTGCTCCGAGTCAGACTCCGACACTAGCGCCGACGCAAACACCGTTGGCGACACCGCCGCAGACTCCTGCTCCGTCCCCCAGTCAGGCTCCAGTCACGACGACCCCGCCAACACCAGCGCCGACACCGTCTCAGACACCTGCGCTGACTACTGTGGCGCCGACGTCTGCGCCGTCGCAGACACCAGCATCGCCAGTTCCGACCGCGAGCCCCCCCGCGCCTGCTCCAGTGTCGACTCCAGCGCCTGCAGCGACGTCGGCGACCCCGGTTGTCTCTCCGCCGACGCCGATGTCGGTACCGCCAGCGTCGACACCGCCGGCTCAGCAGACCCCGCAGCCAACGGCGCCAGCGGCAACTTCGACTGTCACTGCCGCGCCTCAAGCGACACCCTCGAAGGCACCAGCCACTGTCACGCCTCCGATCGGTCCGTCGACTGCTCCGACCGTCCCGAGCTCCGCGCCGGCGCCCGTGGCGACGTCAGGCGCTGTTAGCGTCACGCCCTCTCCGTCGCCACCCAAGAACAGTGGCTCCATCAAACCCCTGCCAACTCTGCCCAAGGGCGGCGGTGTCGTCACGCCCGCGTCATCCACACCGGCGAACAGCGGTGTTGTGACGCCAGCGCCATCGACGCCCAAGAGCACCGGGGCCATCAAGCCCCTGCCATCGTCACCCACGAACACCGGCGTCGTCACGCCTGCGCCGTCGACGCCGAAGGGAACTGGCATCCCGACAGACTTTTCGGGTCTCACACCGGCGAACCCGGAGAAGGTTCACGGAGTCGACCTCACGTCCGCGACTCCCGCGCCGTCGACAACGAAGCCTGGCAAAGCGAGCGACGACGATGCGTTCTGCGTGTAAAGTTGCGCGCGACTCGGTGTCGGTCGTGTCCGGGAGCCGATCGCCGCGAACGGAAGCAGCGAGCGAGTGACCCGCGACGCCGACGAGTCGAGCAATTAAGCAGTCTGCGTAGAGTTTGCAAGTGCGTTCATATGGTTGAATGAGTGACCGTGCGTGTGTCTACAGTGCGTCGACGAGGGCATCGACGCAGCCACGCGCAGGTGGAGAGAGAGAGTGAGAGAGAGACAACTTCCTCGGTCGAGACTCGCACCTAAGCGAATCGCACACATGACTTCAGGATTTTTCGCTACCAACCAGCAAAAAAGCTCAAATCGTATGTCAACGAAGCGGGAGCTCGAGGAGGCGCCAGCGGACGTCGCGGTCGCCGCCGTCGGGGCCGCCGATGGCCCCGCGGACCCGGCGCCGCTGCACCCGCGACACGCGAAGCGTCTGCGTAAGCAGGTGCGTCCACTTGCTGCAACGGATCGCGTCTGCGCCGCTCTGACGCGCGTGCTCTGTGTCACTGCTCTCTCGCTCTCTCTCGCTTCGTACCCTGCAGACCCCTGAGCAGCGCGTCGCCAGCGAGTTCCGCCGCAAGGTGGAGCGCTGCGCCAACAACGCGGACGCGCACGGCGCGCTGGCTCTGTACGCGCAGATCAAGGAGGCGGGCGTCGTGCTCGGCGCCTACGTCTACCGCGTCATCATCAGCGTGTGCGTGAAGGCGGAGCCGGCGAGCGAGCTCATGGACGGTGCCTTCCAGGTCTACGAGGACATGAAAGCGGACGCGTCGGCCGCCAAGGGCATCGATGAGAGCATCTACACCGCGCTCATCAAGCTCTGCAGCAAGCACCGCGACTTTGCGCGCGGCCACGCGCTCATCGCCGAGCTCGAGGAGCGCCAAGTCGCGCCGAAGCTGCGCACACTCGCCCCCATGCTGCACGCATACAGCGACGCCGGCGATGTGGAGAACTGCCTCGCGATGCAACGCAAGCTCGCGCAGCACGAACTGGAGCTCACGGAGACCGAGTTCGTGGCGCTGCTCAAGGCGTGCACGGCGACCGGCAACGCCACGCAGTTCTACGCGACGCTCGACGAGTTCATCGACACGATCGAGCAGCCGGGTCTCGCTGGCTGGGCGGCGCTCAAGGACTGGTTTGCCAGGTGCGTGCGAACCAGTCAAGTGCGTGCAGCTGTGGAGCGCGAGCAGTCGACCGACTGACTGGCTGCATGCTACGATGTGCAGCGAGGCAGCACAGGTGGACGGCAGAAAGTGGACGTGCCTCACTGGCACAGTGGACGACGCGGGCATGTGCTCGGCGACGGGGAAGCAGCTGGCGTCGATAGAGCTGGCGCATGAGCAGGAGACCGAGCTTCTGGCAAAGGTACGAGTGGCGGCAGTGAAATTGGTTGATCATGTGCGGTAGTTGAGGCAACTCACGCGCGACGACGGGTGTGTCGGGCAGATCGAGAGTCTCGTGGAGAGCGATGAGCGGCGCACGGCGCAGTGGGCGGAGTTCAAGGCGTGGCTGAGTGAGCACGGGCCGTTCGACGTCGTCGTCGATGCCGCGAACGTGGGCTACTTTAACCAGAACTTCGCTGGGTGCGTACGCTTCTGAGACCCTCGTGCGTTGGCTGCAAGGTGTGTCTTCTTGACTGACGCCACGGCGACGGCGGTCCGTCGTGTTCGAGTTCAGCGGCGAATTCAGTTACCTGCAGATCGAAGAGATGCGAACGCACTACACCGAGCAGGGCAAGCGCGTGCTCATGTTGCTGCACAAGCGCCGCACGACGGACGAGCAGGTGCCGGAAGAGCACCGCGAGATGGTGGCGCGCTGGGCCGCGAGCGGTGAGATGTACAACTGCGAGTCGGGGAACAACGACGACTGGTACTGGCTGTACGCGGCCGTGAAGCTCGGCGGCCGCACGCTGGCGGTGACGAACGACGAAATGCGCGACCACCACTTCCAGATGATCTACAACCGCGCGTTCGTGCGCTGGAAGGAGCGTCACCGCGCGCGCTACTCTGCTGGCGCGACGCAGCCGTGGTCGGTGGCGGAGCCGGCGGCATTTTCGTCACGACCGCAGCGCAGCGTCGACGGCGGGGCGTGGCACTTTCCGCCGGCGGCGTCGGGCTCCGAGACATGGCTGTGCTTCGTGCTGGAGGCGCCGTAGATAGAAGGGAGAGAGAGAGAGTGATAGAGCAGCAGCAGCAGCGGAACGCGTGCGCGAACTTGAAGCGATTTACGTCGTTAGAGAGAGAGAATCGAAGCCGCTTCGTGTCTGAATCGCTGTTTCTCCTTGCCAAGAGTTGGCGACGCGTTGTATCGAAGCTGACACGTTCAATACAACGACCTTCAATGTTCGGTACAAGGTCCAGGATACATTACATGATTTGCAGCCAACACGTATTACTGATTAGCAGTGGATTTTGACGTTTAAAAGAAAGAAATTGGCATCGCGTGTCCGCAAGTATGACGTATGAAGCTCATAAAGAAATAAAGCTTCTCTGAAAATATGTTGACTTGAAGTCTGTATTACTTCGCCAAGTCGCCGCAGAAATAGCAGCGAACTGACGGTACACATGGCATAACCAGATCCCCTGCCGCCGAGAGGGTTCTAACGTAGAAGAAGAGGGAACGAAGCAGCAGCCAGCGTGGACTCGACATACTGCCCCAGGCTCGCACCCGTCCAAGCTGAGATCGCACCACGCTGGATACAGAGGCATTTGCCCATTTTCGCGGGCGCCTGGCTTGAGGGCTCGGGGAGCCCGCGGGCAACTTCTTATATACTTGGCGTTTGTATCAACCGAAAGGCTCTCCCACAATATCTAGCGCGGAGAAAGACAGGCCGGAGCCAGGTGGCGGGATTTCGGGACGCTTGTCGCCGCCGCCACTTCGCCTTCGACGAGAGAGAACACGCCCTCGCTGCCGCTCCGCCGCCACCGCCGCCGCCGCCGCTCGCTGGCTGCCTGTGCCGCCTGCCTCCGCTGCTGCTAGTGCGAGCGCGTGTGTGCGTGTGCGCGAGAGAGAAAGCGAGAGAGAGCGCGCGAGCCACGAGAGAACCCGTCGTGTGAAGACAGCACACGCCCACGGAAGTACTCTCAGGACCCCGAGACCGACCGATCGACCGACCGATCGAACGACACCGACACACACAGCGGCGCACTCGCCGACGCTCCCTCACCGCTCGCTCGTCACAGCACGCGCATCCGATGGGGAACTCATGCACGAAGGCCGAGGTGCGTCCCTCCACCTCTGACTTCCTCTTCTCTCTCTCTCATGGTTGGCTGGCTGGCTACCCGCGTGTGTCGGTCTCCAGTCTCACATGACCGCCTCTTCCCCGTGCGACCGCAGAACCAAGTCGTCCTGAGCGAACAGGGCCCCGCGCTGTTCGCCCAGAGGTGCGTCGCCGCGTCGCTTGTATGGCGAAGGGAAGTGGAGAAATCAGGATGTCGACGGCGACTCACACGGCTCCTCCCGATGTGACTCTGCAGCAGGATCGCAAGAGAACGGGGGCGCTGGTCCGCGCCGAACGTCTCCGAGAGCGTGGACCTGGACACGCTGCTAGAAGCGCCGTCGCCTCCGCCGCAGCGGCGACAGACCAGGTGCGTGCGTGCAGGCGACGCGTGCGCGGCCTCCGCCTCGCCTGACGCGCGTGTGCTTTGGCTCGTGACGCACCGCAGAGGAAAGTCGAAGAGCGAGAAGTCCTCGCGCTTCCACTGGACAGCAGGCACCAACCAGCCGATTGACTTGGACACTGTGATCGAAGCAGACTCGTCCTTCAACGGGTGCGTGAGCGATCGAGAGAGCAAACTGACGGGTCTTCCCAGCGCGTGGCTGACTCGGCGTGCGTGTCGCGATGTCGCGACAGCTCGAAGAAGACGGCGCCGAGCCGAACGAACCCTCCTCGCAAGGTCCGAGGACGCACTGACGTCGTTCGCCAGCAAAAGTCGCTGAAGGAGGACGAGAGCGTCGTGTACCACTCGTACGACGACCCGGGGTACATGGGCGCCGACCACAACATCGAGCTCACGCACTTCGACAGCGACCTGATCCTGGGCAGCCCGCTCAACTCGCCGTCGATGATCCACGCGCGGTGGGGGGAGCCCGTGGACGACCCGGACGAGGAGTCGGTGTGCACCGAGTACCGCGCGAACCCGTTCAAGCTCGGGTTCTGCGTCAACTGCCAGAAGCAGCACGACGTGACGTCTGGCGGCGACGTCGCGTCGGAGAAGAACTACAAGAAGATCTCGCGGCCGGCGACGTCGAAGACCGCAGCGAACGCGCTGGACAACCCGGCGGCGGTGGAGAACGCGCCGATGCCGAAGCGCGAGTCGGACGTGGACCTCGCGGCGCTGCTGCGGCAGCGGAGAGACATCCTGCTCAAGCTCAACAAGCTCGACCAGGAGAAGGCCAAGACGAACGCGGCGCTGCTGACCGCGAACTCGAGCAGCAGGAAGAGTACCATAGGTGCGTGCGTGCGGGCGGGCGGTGACGAACGGACACCCGCGGCGTGCTGACTCGCTTGCTGCCGCAGACAACCAGCCGACGCGCCACACGATGTTCCTGACTGAGGCGGGGAACCCCACGTCGCTCGGTAAAGTGGCCGCCGTTGCGTGTTAAGTGTCGTCGGCGTCGTCGTCGCGGGGAATACAACGCCGCAACGAACCGGATGTTTAACCGCCTCTGTGTGTGTGTCTGTTGCGGTCGCTAGCGAACCTGCGCCGCATGACGTCGAGCGGCCGCGGAGCCCCGTCCGCGCCGCAGAGCTGCGTGCTGAACCGCGGGACGTCGGTGGTGCTGTCGCCGCGCGCCACGTCTCTGCGAGGCATCTCCAAGAGCGTCAGTCTCGGCCCGCTGGACGATGAGGAGCCGTCGCAGAACGACTGGTTATAAGTCTGCGCCGAGCGACCCGACCCGAGCGAACCGAGGCGAGCGGCCGACCGCAGATGCCATGCGCGCCGGCCGCCGCCGCCAGCAGCAGCAGCAGACGAAGGCGCCTTGTAGATAAGTGGCGCGTCGCCGAGCGCCTTCGCCCGCCTCCCCCCACTATTGAGTTAACTTGTAAACAAATCTTGAAACGTCGCCATGGTGCGCGCCGCGTACGCGCGGCTGCCGGAGGACGGCGGCGCGCCGGAGCTCTCGGAAGGTGCGCTCACTTGTCGCTCGCTCGCCCCCGGTCGCCACGTCGCGCGCTCACGTGTCACCCGCCCGCCCGTGCAGCCGACGAGGAGCTGCTGCGGCTGCTCAAGGCGCGCGGCGTCTCGAGCCTCTGCGACGCCGTCGGGCGCGAGATGAGCTACGCGTGGGCCGTGGCGTCGGGCTTCCGCACGCTCGCGGCCGTCGGCAACTTCTACTTCGCGTGCGGCAGCCAGGCGTTCGGCTACAACCCGGCGCGCGACTTCTTCGCGGCCCACGGCGCGCAGCTCGCGCTCTTCGCGCTGCACAAGTTCGTGCACAACGAGGCGGTGCTCGTGCCCGCGCTCGACTGCCTGCACGTCTACTGCAAGCTCCACGGTGCGCTCTGCCGCGCCGGCCGCCCGCGCCGTCTGCCTCCGCTCACCCGTGCAGTGCGGCAGTGGACGGCGCGCTCGAGTTCCTTGTGGTGGCCGACGCCGCCGAGATCCTCCTCAAGTGCGCGCGCTTCCACGACAACAAGCCCGACGTCATCAGCGCCGCGTGCCGCGCGCTCGGCAGTCTCGTGATGAACGGTGCGTTGTCGTCGCGACGTCGCGACTGACGCGACACCGCAACTGCCGCGTGACGCGCGCTCTCTTTCTTTCTCTCGCTCTCTCGCTCTCTCGCGCTCTCTCTCTCGCTCTTGCAGACCTCGTGAAGGAGACGCTGTCGACCCCCGAGCTCGTGCGGGAGCTACTCGGGCTCCTCAAGAGGTACCACGCGAGCCAGGAGACGTGTCGCGCCGTGCTCGCGCCGCTCGGCTTCCTCGTCACGGATGGTCTCTTGCTCAACTGCCACCACCACGCAGCCAGGTCGCCAGGCAGCTGTCCCTCTAAGCCACGCGCTCGCTCTTGTGCTCGCAGCGGAGATCACCGCTGCGTTCGTGGACGCCAACGGCATCGCGCTCGCGATGGCGGCCATGAAGCGCTTCGTCGGCGACACGGAGCTCGTGTGGCACGCCATCGGCGTCCTCAACGGTCTCAACGCCCAGAGTACGTGCGGTGCTCCGTCAGTTCTCGCAGGCCCCCACCGGCTCACCGTGTGCTGCAGCGCTCGACCTGCGGCTGATCGGCGCGATGCACGGGAACTCGGGCGTCTCGCGCATCGTCGAGGCGCTCGCGGCGCACTTGGACACGGAAGAGATCGCCGTCGAGGGCTTCCAGCTGCTCGCCAAGCTTGCGGCGCACCAGGACGCGTACGTGGCGATCAACCGCGCCAAGGTGCTCGACCTCGCGTACGTGGCGCTCTTCGCGTACTCGGGGCCGCAACACCGCCACACGCGCATCGAGATCAAGAAGACCATGTACCCGTTCCAGAAGTGCACGCTGTACGACTCGCGCGAGCTCTCGCAGCGTGAGCAGGCGAGCCGCGCCGACCTGCTGCTCTACGCGCTCTTCGTGCTCTGCTTCGCGCTCACGTCCGTGCTCTCGCTCTACGACCGCCACTCGAGCGACTTGGTGCTCGGCGTCCATCGCGCGCTCGTGCACCGGACGTGGTCGCACTCGTCGGTGTCGCCGACGCTCTCAGCCCCGCAGGCTGCGAGTCTCGGCCGCTCGCTCGAGAGCGTCAACTCGGTCGAGGACGTCTGGAGCTACCTGCTCGTCCCGCTCCACGAGACCCTCTTCCAAGATCGCTGGTACAACGGCGATCTGTTCGCGGAAGACACGGTCTCGCAGCTCGGGGTCGTCGACCGCGCGAACGTGCTGCTCGGTGGACTGCAGCTTCGCGTGCTGCGAGTGGGCAACGCGTCGTGCGGCAGCCAGCAGCAAGTGTGCTACCCGCCGTACGCGCGCGACGTGGAGCTCAAGAGCGCGTTCGTCACTGCAGCCAAGTTCACGGACGACACGTGGTCGGATCCGAGTCCGGACTCGCAGCGGCGCTTTCAAGGGAAGCTCGCGGCGTATCCAGCGAGCGGCTACCGGCAGTTCATCCAGCGTCTCAACGCTTCGAGCGTCATCGCCAGCAGCAGCACCAGCAACAACAGCAGCAGCAGCACCAGAGGCTGTGGGCCGTACTGCCAGCTCTCGAAGCTCAAGAGCGCCAAGTGGATCGGCCCCTCCAGCCGCGCGCTCTTCGTCGAGTTCAACATGTACAACGCGGCGGTCGACGTGCACTGCGCCGTGACGATCCTCTTCGAGTTCGCGGCCACCGGCGGCGTGCTCGTCACGAGCGCTCTCACGCCGCTGCACTTGGACCAGTACCCGGGCAGCGTCTTCATCTTCGCGCCGCGGTTCTACGCGGAGCTCGCCACGCTGGTCCTCCTCGCCTGGTTCGCGCACAAGCAGCTCGCGAAGCTCGGACGCTACCACTGGTTCTACTTCGTCGTCGCGGGCCACGTCGTGGACTTCGCGATCGTCGGGGTCTGGACCGCCGCGATCGCGGTGCACATCCGGCTGCTCCAGCGCGCGGCGCACCCGCTGCTCGTGCGGCTCGCGGCGAACGACTCGTTCGTCGACCTAGCCGACCTGGTGCATCTGGTGCACACGGAGCGGTACCTCCTGGCCTGGGCCGGTGTCTTCATGTGGTGGCGTCTCGTGCGCTTCGCACGCTGCCTCAAGCCGCTCGAGCGGGTCATGGACAAGTTCGAGCGCGCCGAGACGCTGCTCGGAGCCTTCGTCTGCATCCTGCTGATCTACGTCGTCGGATTCGCGCAGGCAGGCGGGCTGCTCTTCCAGCCCTCGCAGGCGAACTTCCGGAGCCTCGCGACAAGCATGTGCGATGGTCGCGGGTGGCGTTGCCCCTCCCACACGTCTACGAGACTGACGGTGTCATGATGCTGCTGCTCAGCGCCACGATGGCCAAGAGCGTGTTCAAGCGTGGACTCGAGGCGGAGACAGCCACCGATGGAGTCCCCGCAATGCTCTTCCGCGTGCTCTTCCAGCTCTCCACGACGTTCGTGGTCCTCGTACGTGTATCGAGCGGATCTCGAGAGGGTCTCTGAAGGTGCCCTTGTGACCTGTACACACCATCTCTTCCACTTCCAGAACATCGTGGTCGCTGTCCTCCGCGAGCGCTTCGACTCGGACCGAGCCGTGGAGAGCGCGAAGGCGGCGAACGGTGAGTCGCTTCTCGAGATCGCACGCAAGCAGCTCGAGTCGAGCGGCATGAGCGTCATCGAGACCTCGTTGCCCACGGTTCGTGACGCAAACGCGCTCGATCGTGCCCGGTTGTTCGTACTCACCACCGATGAGCCGCTTCGCGTCGACAGAAGCTCAAGCAAGCAGCGACGCGAGGACTCGAGAAGCTCCAGCACGCGACGAGGGAGATGTTCGCCATCTCGGACGAGCCGACGGAGCTCACGAGCCTCAAGAAGGTCTGGGGCTTGCACGGCGGAGAAAGCAGCGCGGACGACGACCCGCAGCCGCCAAGCGCACTAGCGGATCCCACGCAAAGGTGCGCGTTCGCTTGATCCCCGTCGACTGCTCTCAGCGGTGACGACGACTCGGCGTGTGCAGCCTGCTCCGCTCCGCCGAGGAGCTCGACAGGCACTTGGACCAACAGCTGAGCTACTTCACGCTGCGCACCGAGGACGCGACGCGGAAGCTCCAGCTCTTCCACTCGCGTCTGCGCCAGCAGATCGACGAGAAGGAGCGACTCCAGTCGAACGACAAACCTCGCGACGCCGCATCCGAGCAAGCTGCTGGTGCTGCCTCCGAGAAGCCATCGTTCTCCGACAACGACACTCGCGCGGAGGACTCGGAGGCGACTGCGCCGACGCACCTTCACCAGCACCCGACAGCAGCGCCTCCTGCACTCGCTGCCGAACCCTCCGCCGGCGTGCTGCTTCCTGGCGCAGTCGCGTTCGCGGACGATCGCGACGAAGACGACCTCGAGACATGAGACGTCATGCATAGGAAGCATGTCATGTAAAACGCGGTCTGCTCGGCCACAGACGTCTTCCTTCTCTCACTCGCCTCTCACTTTAACGCCCAGGCGCTTGTTTGGCCGGCCCAGGCGCTTACAGCAGGCGCTGGAAGCCCGCGATCGCGCTCGCGATCGCGTCCTGCTCCTTCGTGAGCGCCTCGAGCTTGGCCGCCTCCGTCTCGCGCACGCTCGCGGGCACCTTCGTGGCGTAGTCCTCCTTGCTGATCTTCTTGCGCAGGCTCTCGATCGACGGCGCGATCTTCTGCAGCTTCTTCTCGAGCTTCGCGATCTCGTTCGCAAAGTCCACGAGGCCCGCGAGCAGCACGTAGATCTGGATCTTCTCGCTCACGCTGTGCATCGCGCAGCCCTTCGGGGGCTCCTCGTCCAGCAGCGTCTTCGATTCGCCGGCCTTCGCGAGCGTGGCGAAGTCCTCGAGCTGCGCGTCGATCACGCGCTTCACGGCCGCGTCGCTGCACTTGACGAAGAACTGCGGGCGCACCGAGTTCACGAGCCCGTACTCGGCGCGCACCGAGCGCGCAGCGTGAATCACCTCCTTCACCTGCTCCATGCTCGCCTCGACCTCCGGGTTGCTCCACGCCGCGACCGGCAGCGGGTACGCGGCGATCGTGATGCTCGCGGTCGCGTGCTTGCCCGGCAGGCGCTGCCACAGCTCCTCCGTCACGAACGGCATCAGCGGGTGCAGCAGACGCAGCCCGTACTCGAGGCAAACGTACAGCGTCTGCTGCGCCGAGAGCCTCGCCTCCGTGTTCGCCTCGTCCGCAAACACGGGCTTCGCGAGCTCCAGGTACACGTCGCACAGGTCGTACAGCCAGAAGTTGTACAGCGCGTTCGTGATCTCGCCAAACTCGTACGCCTTGAACGCCTTGTTGCACGCCTCGATCGTCGCGTTGAGGCGGCTGAGGATGTACCGGTCGCGCAGGTTCACGACCGGGTTCGACAGCACCTTGGAGGCGATCGAGTCGTCGCCCTGGAAGCCGCCCTCGAGGTTCGTCATCGCGAACCGCGTGGCGTTCCAGAGCTTGTTGCAGAAGTTGCGGTAGCCCACGAGGCGGTTGATGTCCAGGTTGATGTCGCGACCCTGCTGCGTGTACGCGAGCAGACCGAAGCGCAGCGCGTCGGCGCCGCACTCCGGGATGCCGTTCGGGAAGTCCGCCTGCTGGCCCTTCTTCGCCTTCTCCACCTCCTTTTGCGGCAGGTTGCCGCTGTCGAGCTTCGCGAGCAGGTCGTCCAGCGAGCAGCCGGCGATGATCTCGAGCGGGTCGATGACGTTGCCGAGCGACTTGGACATCTTGCGGCCGTACTTGTCGCGCACCATCGAGTGGAGGTACACCGTGTGGAACGGCAGCTTGCCCGTGAGCTTCTGGCCCATGAACACCATGCGCGCGACCCAGAAGAAGAGAATGTCCAAGCCCGTCTCAAGCAGGTCCGTCGGGTAGAAGTTGTCGAAGTCGAACGTCTTCTCCGGCCACCCGAACACCGCGAACGGGAACAGACCCGCGCTCACCCACGTGTCAAGCACGTCCTCGTCCTGCTGGAGCTCGATCTGGTCCGCCGCAACGCCCAGCTTCAGCACCGCCTTGGCGCGCGCATCCTCCTCGGTCACCCCGGCGAACCAGCGGTCCGCGCTCTCCTCGCTGTTCGGGTCGACCCACTTCTCGTCCTTCACGCGCGCAAAGTAGGCCGGGATGCGGTGGCCCCACCACAGCTGGCGAGAGATGCACCAGTCGCGGATGTTCTCGAGCCAGCGGAACCACGTCTTCTCGTGCGACTCGGGCAGGATCGTCAGGTCCTTGTTCGTGACCGCGGCCATGGCGTCCTTCGCCATCTGGTCGCAGTTGATGAACCACTGCGGCTTCACGAGCGGCTCGATCACGTCGCCCGAGCGCGAGCAGATCCCGAGCCGCATCTTGTTGTCCGCCTTGCCGTGGAACAGGCCCTTGGCCGCCAGCGCCTTCTCCACCTCCACGCGCGCGTCGTAGCGCATCAGCCCCTTGAACTCGCCGCCGTTCTCGTTGATCGCGCCGTCATCCGTAAAGACGTTGATGAACTCCAAGTGGTTGCGCTTGCCGCACTCGTAGTCGTTCGGGTCGTGCGCCGGCGTGATCTTGACGGCGCCCGTCCCGAACGCCATGTCCACGAGCACGCCGTCGAGCACGATCGGGATGCGGCGGCCGTTGAACGGGTGGACCACAAACTTCCCGTGCAGGTGCGTGTAGCGCGGGTCGTCCGGGTGCACCGCGATGCCCGTGTCGCCGAGCATCGTCTCGAGACGCGTGGTGGCCACGATGATCTGCTCGTCCGAGCCCTCGACCTTGTAGCCGAACGACGTGAGCACGCCGAACTCGTACTTGCGCTCCGGGTGGTGGCCCGGCACCGCCATCTTCGTGCGCTTCTCGATGTCGATGTAGTCCACTTCGATCTCCGAGAGCGCCGTCTTGAGGCGGCAGCTCCAGTTGATCATGCGGGTCGCGCGGTAGATGAGCTTCTCCTCCCAGAGCTGGCAGAAGGCGTGGCGCACCGCGCGCGTGCAGTTCTCGTCCATGGAGAAGTACGCGCGGTCCCAGTCGACCGAGCAGCCGACGCTGCGGAACTGGTGGTGGATGCGGCTCTCGTACTGGTCCTTCCACTGCCACACGCGCGTGAGGAACTCGTCGCGCCCGAGGTCGTGGCGGCTCCGGCCCTCGTCCTTCAGCAGGCGCTTCTCGACCACCGACTGCGTCGCGATGCCCGCGTGGTCCGTGCCGGGCACCCAGAGCGTCGCGTGGCCGAGCATGCGGTGCCAGCGCGTGAGCGCGTCCTGGATG
>JAASGM010000436.1:0-20123 GCA_023334215.1 Globisporangium cystogenes | reverse complement strand
GCTCGGCACGCGGCCGCAGGGGATGCTCATGGGGATCTTCGGCTCGGCCGCGTCCATCGCGCGCATGCTGATGCCGTTCCTGCCGGGCGTGCTGCCGTCGTGGCACGTGCTCTTCCTCGTCAACATGACGCTGTGCGCCACGTGCGTGGTCGTGCTGGTCGTGTACCTGCGCGTAGCGAAGGCGGCGACGCGGCACGAGGGCCTCGCGAAGCCCGTTTAGATCAACACGAACCTCTTCTTCTAAAGTATTTGGCTTCCAGTACTCGACCTTGAGGCCTCCAGGCAAGTACGGCAGTCGCGCGAACTGACGGTGTTGCTGGCACCGGCATCGGAGACGAAGTCCAAGGCACATTGATCATTGTTCATCAGACTCGGTCCAATTCACCACCGGAACGTTCTTCATCGGGTCCCGAACAACACAGCGCGGGAGTTAGTCGAGCGTTTGGGAGCTTCTGGAAGTCTCGGCATCTCGGAGTCTCAAAGCTCGGGAGTCTCCGTGGTGGTTCAGCTTCAAGTGTGAGAGAGACGTTGGTCATCAGGTCTGTTTGTGTAATTTTCTCAGACGCAATGCGTGTCTGTGACGCTTCGGGGACCCATACAAAACCCAAGTCCATTTCGTCAACGTCTGTTCTTGTGACACCGATTCGCGCCAAAGACCACGCGCAGGTGTTCCGACATGGAGGATCCGACTCGTGATACGCGGCGGCATCGACGACCTGCGGCTGGCTGGCTGGCTGGCAGCCGGTGCGGGTGCTGGATGAAGTGCGCTGTTCACTCGCGCATTCGCAAACAGTAGCGACAGGAGCGAGCGACAACTCCGGAGGCAGCGATGGCGGACGTCGACAACCAGGCGGCCGAGCGCCGCAAGGCGCTGCTGGCGACCGCGGAGTCCGAGTGCGACAACCAGTCGGCGCACGAAAGCGAGGGTTTCGTGGTCGTGGAAGCGGAGCAGCCGGCGCAGGAGGAGAAGCAGGAGGCGGAGGAAGAGGAGACCATGACGACGACGCCTGCCGCCGACGACAACTGCGACGCAGACGACGAGGAGAGCGAGGAGGAAGCGCTCGACCGCCGCGTGACGTACATCGGCGAGGGGCTGCTGGACGTCGGCGGCATGGACGCCATCGACCGCCTCACGAACGGCGCGACGTTCGCGGAGCTCGAGAGCCTCGCGGCCAAGTCCGCTGGAGCTCCACCTGCTGTCAGCAGCGGCACCGCGAACAAGGCGTCTGCGGCGAAGGAGGCGGATATCGACGCCATGCCGGCAGCTGCGTCGCCTGCGCCGGCGTCCGGCAGCAAACTGCAGGCGTTCCTGGCGATGGGGAGCGCGCAGAAGCCGCCTGCGGAAGCGCCGAAGCCCCAGCCCGCGAGCGCGCCGAGGCCGTTCCCTCCCCTCGCGCCGACGCAAGCGCCAACGGCAGCGCCTGCGGTCGCGCCGGAGTCGGCACCGCCGCAGCTCGAGACCGTCCAGATCGAGAACCGGCGCTCGAAGCTCCTCGACTTCCTCGCGAACGACGTCGGCGAGCGCTACCTCGACGGCGTGTACCAGGACGAAGCGCGGGACGAGCCCGACGCGTCCGCGGACGAAGCGGAGGCGTCGGCGAAGGACGAGACGGAGCAGGAGCACGACCGTCAACGCCGGACGCAGCGCGCGAACAGCAAGCTGATCGCGTTCCTGGCGAAGGAGCGCGGCGAGCGGCTCCACCGCGTCGAGCGCGGCAGCGACGAGGAGAAGCGCTTGTCGCTGTCGTCTGAGGCGTCGTCCACGTCGTCGTCGGTGATCGGCACGGAAATGCCCCGGCAGGTGCAGGAGCGCCAGCAGCGGCAGGAGGCCGCGCAGACGCCGAGCAAGCTGCTCGAGTTCGTGTCCAAGGTCGTGCCGGAGAAGCCCAAGATGGTGATCTTCAAACCGTCGGACGCGGCGTCCGACACAGAGGACCTGGAGCACTACGTGGCGGAGGAGGCGCGGAAGAAGAAGCAGAAGCGCGAGGACCGCGAGAAGGCGCGGCAGAAGGTGATGGCGTTCCTGGCCGAGGAGAACGCGCTCGCGGCCGGCGCCGCCAAGGGTTCGACGGTCAAGTCGGTCGACGAGTCCAAGGTGCAGCGCGAGAAGGTGGTCGACCGCTACGGACGCGAGGGGCTGCTCGACTTCCTCGACCGAACCGAGGCGGCGCAGCAGCGCAAGATCCGCTGGGCGACGTCGCGCCGGGGCTCGAGCCACGGGTCGTCGTCGCCGGCCAACTCGGCCTCGAGCTCTCCGACGGCGAGCGTGTCGCCGCAGCACGCGACTTCGCCTGCAAGCTCGACGACGAGTCGATCCGAGTTCATGGTGACGCCGCCGCGGGTTGCGCCACCCACTGCGACCCAGGCGGCTCCGAGCCGCCCGCCCAACTCTGGCAACCGCCTCACGTCGTTCCTGAGCAAGATCACGCCCAAGAGCCTGACGTCGTCGCCCCCGAGCAGCAAGAAGGACGAGAAGCCGCTCAAGCCGCTCGACGTTCCTCCTCGCCACGAGTCCGCGACAGCAGCAAAGCAAGCGCCAGCACCTTCGGAGGCCGCAGCGCCAGTGAGTGGCGAGCAGCCTGGTGGCGCGCGTCCGCCCTCGAACAAGATGCTCCCCGTCCTCGCAGCGCTGGACCAGATCGCGCAGACGTGCGCGTCCCATGAACTGAGCGACGTGTCGATCGCTCGCATCACGACGCTGCTGACGTCGATCGGCCAGATCGTGAAGGACGACGTGCAGAAGAAGGCGACTCCAGTTCGCCGCTGGTCGAACGCGGCGTCTTCCCCGGCCGGGGCGGCGTCGCCGTCGTGGGTTAAGTCAGGCAAGGAGATCGAGGAGTTCGACAAGAAGCACGCGCTCGTGAAGGCCGCGTCCGTGCCTCCGACGCGCGACGCGAGCGCCGCGGGCCCCGTGGTGCTCGAGCGCTTGAGCGAGCTCAAGGTGGTCGTCGCACCGACGGTGCTCAAGTCGTTCGGTGACTTTGAGCTCTCGCAGAACCTGATCGAGGTCGTCTCGACCTTCCACAAGCTGCTCGCGGACTGCGGCTTGACCGACCTGAAGCTCGAGCAGCCGTGGGCCGTGTACGACCACGTGAAGGCGGCGGTGGCGCCGAAGCTCGGGTTCCGCCAGCGGCAGCTCTTCAAGCTGCTGGACGCGAAGCTGAACGGCGAGGTGGCGGCGAAGAAGCCGGCCGCCCGCAAGCGCGTGTGCATCATCGGCGCCGGGCCGGTTGGGCTGCGCGCAGCCGTCGAGATGGCGCTGCTCGGCGCGCAGGTGGTGGTGCTGGAGAAGCGCAAACACTTCAGCCGCGAGAACATCCTGCACCTGTGGCCGTGGGTGGTCCAGGACCTCACGTCGCTCGGCGCGAAGGTGCTCTTCCCGCAGTTCTGCCACTCGACCGCGTACTTCCACGTCGGCACGCGGCAGCTGCAGTGCATCCTGCTCAAGGTGGCGTTGCTGCTGGGCGTGACGTTCTTCCCAGCCACGGCGTTCGAGGGCATCGCGCACCCGGACGCGATCGACAGCGGCCGGCGGCCGTTCTACACGATCGTGACGAACCCGCAGATCCCGTGGATGGAGTTCACGGCGGTTCTCGGAGCGTGCGGCACGCAGGACCGGCTGAGCGACCAAGCGCGCATCAAGCGGTTCGTGTTCAGCCGGAAGGAGGCGATCGGGCTCGTGTGCTACTTCCCGAACCTCGGGACGCCGGAGGAGAAGAACGTGCCCGAGTTCTCGTGGACGATCCAGTTCAAGCAGCAGATGTTCGCCAAGCTCCGCGAGGTCGGCGTCGACCTCGAGAACATCGTGTACTACCGCGGCGAGATGCACTACCTCGTGATGACACCCAAGCGGCAGAACCTGCTCGACCAGGGCGTGATGAAGCTCGACTACCCGAACGTCGCGGACCTCGTGATGGACGACAACATCAACAAGCCCGTGCTGCACGCGTACCTCAAGCGCGTCGTCGACTTCGTCCGGATCCCGCAGAAGGCCGAGTTCGCGCGCGTGCGCATCTTCGACTTCAGCTCGCGCACACGCGCCGACAAGGCGGCGAGCATCCTCACTTCCAAGGGCAAGAAGCTCTACGTCGGGCTCATCGGCGACTCGCTGATCGAGCCCTTCTGGCCCGAGGGCCTCGGCACGTGCCGCGGCTTCCTCAGCGCGCTCGACGGCTGCTGGATGGTCGCGCAGGTGGGCTTTCGCTCGGACGAGCAGCTCCTCGCCGACCGCGAGCTCGCGTACCGCATCATCCAGCACGTCTCGGGTTTCCGGCGCGAGGACCTCCAGAAGAACGTGCGTAAGTACGACGTCGACCCAAAGTCGCGCTACACGGTCAAGTTCCCGCAGCTCTGCTAGCACTCAATCGGTCAATATCAACACTTTTTGCAGCGAATATGCGATCTGAAACGAATATGCGATCTGTAACAACCTTTAGAAGTTTGCTCGTTCTAAATCTAGAGCGTCTTTTTAGATATTTAGACGCCTTTTTTGCAGCTCGCTGCACAAAAAGCTGGTCGATCGCGACGATGGCGGCGGCGGCGCGCACGCTCCCATACGCGGCGGTCGACGCGCGCTGGGAGGCGCAGCAGCTGCGCGCGTTCCGGCAGCAGCCCGCGCACCTCCAGCAGTCGGCGGGCGCCTTCGCGGATTTCCTGCTCGGGCGCCTGCTGGCCGAGGATCTGCACGCGAGCTGCGCGCCGGTGCTGCCGCCGGACGTCGAGCGCCTGCACGGCGTGACGCTGCAGGGCCTGTGCGTGCTGCAGGTGCGTCGTTGCGGCGAGAGCAGAGTGCGTGCGGCCGAGCGTTCAGAGGACAACTGACGACGGGATCGTGGCAGATCGTCGACGTCGCGAACGTCGGCGCGAGCTTCGCGCACCGCAAGGAAGACGCGCGCGGCCAGACGCGCACGCTCAAGATCTGCTTCACGGACGGCCACCAGCTCGCGTTCGGCTTCGAGTTCCGCTGGCTCCCGACGTTCAGCACGAGTCTGCCGCACGGCACGAAGGCGCGTGTGTGTATGTCTATGTGTATGTGCGCGCTGCTGTCATCGGGAGAGCGGAGCTGACGTCGCTCGGTCGTGGGCTGCAGGTGCTGCTCACGGACGTGGACGTCCGCCACGGGCTGCTGCTCCTCACGCCCCACAACTGCCGGCTGCTCGGACTCTCCGGCGAAGAGCTGCGCGAGCAGGCGCGCAAGAGTCGCGCCGCAGATGCCGACGCGCTCAACGCCGCGAGCTCGGGCGTGTACTCTGCGGCGCTCATGACGTCGCAGTTCACCGCAGGTCCGACGACTCGGGGCGACTGCCCGCAGGCCCCAGTGAACCCACCACCAGCGGCGCCAATGCAGCCGCAGCCCCTTCCTCCTCCACGACACCCAGCACCTGCTCCGAGCCACGCACCTCCCTCGCGAAGACCGGAGCCGCTCAGCGTCCCACAAGGCAGTCGCTCGAACGTACCTTCGACCTCGACTCTCGGGGCGGCGCCAGCAGCGCACCAGCAGCCTGCGGTAACCCCGCCGGTGTTCGTGGACGTGATCTCGTCCGACGACGACTGCGACAGCGACGACACCGACCCGACGGTGCAGCACTTGTTCTACAGTCCGAAGACGCCGCGGCTGCCGGACGGTGCGTCGGCATCGAGCGGAGTCAAGCGAGCGAGGAAGAGACCTCGAGAAGCTGCGGCCGGTGTCAGCATGGCAGCCGTGGCTCAAGAGACGACCAGCGTCACTGCAGGCGTCTACGACAGAGCGAGTGCAGCAGTCGGCCACTCGAGAGAAGGCGAGCGCGTAGTGAGCAGCTCGTCGTTCGGGGTCGAACCGCCACCACCGCCGCCATCATCTCCCCCTGAAGAAGAGGAAGCGCTCAGCTTCTCGCTACTCAGTGCGGCGAATAGTACCACCGGCGCCGCCGCACGCTTGGACCCGACAGCGCCGTTCCAGTACTTCTCCGCGCAGACCGCGGCGCTCTCTGCAGCCAGCAATGCGGCGCTGGACGAGGTGCTGCACATCCGCGCGTGCATCAAGTCCGTCGCGGGCTTCCAGTTCGACACGGGGCTGTACACGCTCAAGGTCGTCATCGAGGACTGCACCGAGACGAAGGAGGTGGCCGTTGACGCCAAGTTCGTGGAGAAGCTCATGGGGGTCCCGTGCCTCGAGTTCATGCGCGCGATGCACAAGACGCCGCAGGTGGCGCACGAGTGGGCGGCGCGGATGCAATTCGCGCTCATGACGCTCGAGGGCGTGATGGAGTTCCGCATGAACCCGAACGGGACGTTCACGCTGCTCGACTGCCGGGACGTGAGTTTGCCGGACGCCCGCGCGCTCCTGCAGCGCGTGAAGGCGTCGCTGCATCGGTAGGCGCGTAATGCAAGTCGTTGGAATCGGTCGGTCGCGACGCACTCTGTGCTGCTCTCACACGCCGAAGATCACGCGGCGCGCCAGGTCCTCGGACAGGATCTGGTCGCACGCGAGCGCGAGGTGGCGCTGCTCGTCGGCGCGCGCCGGAAGGCCCACGAGGATGTCGTTCTTGGGCGTGGCGTCGTGCGGGTGCATGACGAACATGAACGTCCGGTACTGCGCCTCCTGCGCGCGCAGGTTGCGGTCGCTCTCGAGCACGCTCTTGCAGCGCCGCCGCCGCATGTTGACCTCCGAGTGGGACAGCTCGCTGTTCTGGTGCCCGAAGTCGGCGGCCTTCGCGAGCACCTGGTACTCGACGCGGTTGAGCTGGCAGCGCAGCGCGTGCGACCGCGGGTACTCGAGCGCGCTCAGCTTGATCTTCCCGACGCAGCACGGCGCCAGCACGTACGCGGCGCGCTCGGCGAGACACTTCTGCATCACCATGTCGGTCGCTTCGCCACACGCGTGCAGCGCGATGCCGACGTCAAACGGCTTGTCGTAGTCTGCAGCGAGCAGCGGGGGCGTCAGCGGCATACAACAGCCAAGCCACCCATGCGGACTCGATGACGAACGGCGACACTACCGTCGATGAAGCCGCAGAAGATCTCGACGTTCGTGAGCCCCGCCGCCTCGATCCGCTCCTTCGCTGCTCGCCAGCAGTAACAACAGCAGCAGCAGCAGCGATGCGTCAGCCGCCATTGCTGCGAACGCCCTCGGGAGCGGACGTCGACCAGGCGCACCGATCGCCAGCGACGGCTCCTTCTTGTCCAGCAGCACGAACGTGCACTGGGGGAAGAGGCACGCGAGCGGCAGCGCCACGTAGCCGGAGCCCGCACAGAACTCCACGACGACGTCTCCGGGGCTGTCCGCCGCAGCATCCGGGCCGTCAGTTCCTCTCTCTCTTAACGCTTGACAGGCGTCTCGCCTTGCGCTACTGAACGCACCGCAGCATGCGTCGCAGAAACACCGCGAGGTTGTCGACCTGCAGCCTCTTGTTGCGCGCACGCAGCGGCGGCAGCTTGCCGTCGCGCGGGTGGATACCGTCGGGCAGCGCTGCCCATGGGATCCCGTCTGCCGCCAGCTGCGCCTCGTGCTCGTGTGCGCAGTGCAGCGGGTTGCAGTGGTACTCGGGTCCGTTGGAGCCGTCGACGCGCGCGAGCACCTCGTCGAACCAGAGCTGCGACTGCGACGGCGCGCGCAGCCCCTTGCGCTGCAGCTTGCGCTGGCTCTTGGCAGTCGCCGCGCCGGTGCTGCTGCTGCGGCTGTCCAAGGAAGCGGCGGCCGAGCGCCAGGAGGCTTCGTCCCACGTCCCCCACGTCAGCTCTGGCAGCACGCCATTCATTCCTGCGGTTGACAATTGGGGCAAAACTTGAGCAATGTTCCGAGCTGGAACTGGTGCAACGTCGAGAATTGGCGAGTTTGGCTCTGTGGGGTGAGTGAACTCTGCACCTGCGTGTCAAACTCCGACTCGGCCGACTTCATAAGACATGGACTGGAGGATGTAGACCAAGTCTCGCATGTTCACGCCAGCACACTCCGAGCCTCCTCATACCACATCAGCTAACGTCAAGCGACGGAGTCGGTGTCGGGTTGACTCGTGCACATTCCTGCTGGGGCGTCGTCGTCGCTGTCCCGGATCTCAAGTTCTGCCACTTCAGTGCTCGACTGCAAACGCCTAGGATACCAGAAGTGTGACGCGATGCTTGAGGAGACGGATTTGTCGGCGAAGACGTTCCGAACTCACCGATCGTTGTCGATTTCTCCAACGAGCGCATCTGCCGTTTGCAGACACGAGTTGTTGCAATCGGCATCACCGTCAGGCTTACTGAAGAACGCCGCAATGCTTGCTCATTCCGTGACTCGCTCAGTTTAACCGAGCTGATGCCGTTGTGCCTGTACACTTATCGACTCTCAGACTACAGGAGCGTGTGTGGGCGTCGGTAATGAGTTCGGACCAACTCGGATCTCCTCAGGATTAAGTTGCAATGAATGCGCCAGTGTGGTGTCCATCAAGCAACTTGCACTCGTGTTCGTACCGGCAGACCAGGTGTCAAGGTTGATGACAACAACCTTTCTTCCAGCAGACTTCGTTCCGCCGGCTTTGTCGACAAGCCACCCGTCCCTCGACCAAGTTGCCACTCGAGGGAGCCTGAAGAGCGAGGATCAACGTCAACGAATTCATTTACGTCATCCACTACCGACAGCACGGAGAGCGCGTTCGAGGAGGACGAGCCGACATAAGCTCTCGCTCCGCTGCATTCGATGCAGAGGCAACGCCTCCGCCTCAGGATCTTGGCACTGCAGTCGCCTGACTTCCGCAGTTGTCAGAAGTTCCTCCTGGTCGTGTCAGTCGAATGGCGCAAACACCGTCGTCGTTTTCGTTTGTGCACGTCACCCTCCTCTTCGCCTCCTCGTTGCCAGCGAGTCGAACACCGCTTGAAGCGCTACAACCTCGCGAACAGCTCGGTCACTTAACGAGCTCATTCTAACAGGAGTCAGCTTGTCGCTTGATGCAATGCAGCTCGGCGGAGCTCAAAGTGCGCCAACGAGGTCTTGAGAACCGAGTTCGCAGTCCGGGACTCTGCTTGCCACGAGAGTGCCATGCCACTCATTCGTCGAAATTGCCGTGTTCGGAGTTTTCCCGTGTTTCTTTGTTTTACTTTCCCTATGGTAAACAATATTTCTTTTTTGATGATTTGGATCCATTTTTGTTTCTTACAAAAGAGAAGATAGAAGGGGTGTCACTTTCCTGTCAAAAATGACCAATCACATTTTCGAGAAGCACGTGATTGGACGCTCGCAGTTTGGCATTTTCTTCCTCAGTCATCCACAAGTTTACCAAAATGTGTTTTGCATGGCGCGCTGTCATTGTGCTGGGCGAAAGTGTCGAGCACATGCTGCTTCTCCAGTTCATCGAAGCGCAGGAATAGCAGTGGATGCAGGCAATGAAGACCAGCATGTTGGCCACCTCGTCTAAACGCCACGCCACGCCACGCGCGGCCTTCCTTCTGCCCGAGCTTGAACAGCAAGGTCAGCTGCTGCGTGCCACCACGCCGGCGTCCGCCGCGCTGATTGGCTGGGTGCTTCGCGTCCCGTGTTTACGCGTGTGTCCCGAACGCAAAGCAATGGCTCTCCGCGGACGTGTCATGGCTGCTCCCTCTCGCTCTTCTCGCACCATTCGCTTCTCGCGGTGGTCATTCGGGAATTCTCGCCAAGACCGTCAGACCTCCCCCTTCGCCCTCCGTCTCTCTCTCCAAGTGTCAAGATGACCCAGACCGACGCCAAGACCAGCCGCACGTTCCTCTTCACGTCCGAGTCGGTGAACGAGGGCCACCCGGACAAGCTCTGCGACCAGATCTCGGACGCCGTGCTCGACGCGTGCGTGGCGGAGGACCCGAACTCGCGCGTGGCGTGCGAGACGTGCGCCAAGACGGGCATGGTCATGATCTTCGGCGAGATCACCACGAAGGCGGTCGTGAACTACGAGAAGGTCATCCGCGAGACGATCAAGCAGATTGGCTACGACGACCCGGCCAAGGGCCTCGACTACAAGACCGTGAACGTCATCGTCGCGATCGAGCAGCAGTCGCCGGACATCGCGCAGTCGGTGGACTCGGTCACGGACGAGGAGGTCGGCGCCGGCGACCAGGGCATCATGTTCGGCTACGCCACGGACGAGACGCCGGAGCTCATGCCGCTCTCGCACACGCTCGCGACGCAGCTCGGCGCGAAGCTCACTGAGGTGCGCAAGAACGGCACGCTCGACTGGATCCGCCCGGACGGCAAGACGCAGGTGACGGTCGAGTACAAGCAGGAGAACGGCCGCATGATCCCGCAGCGCGTGCACACGATCGTGATCTCGACGCAGCACCACGACGACGTGACGAACGAGCAGATCGCGGCGGACCTGCTCAAGCACGTGATCCAGACGGTCGTGCCGGAGAAGTACCTGGACGACCAGACGGTGTACCACCTGAACCCGTCGGGCCGCTTCGTCATCGGCGGCCCGCACGGCGACGCCGGCCTCACGGGCCGCAAGATCATCATCGACACGTACGGCGGCTGGGGCGCCCACGGCGGCGGCGCCTTCTCGGGCAAGGACACGACCAAGGTGGACCGCTCGGCGGCGTACGCGGCCCGCTGGGTGGCCAAGTCGCTCGTGGCCAAGGGCCTCGCGGCGCGTGTGATCGTGCAGCTGTCGTACGCCATCGGCGTGCCGTACCCGCTGTCGATCTTCGTGGACTCGTACGGCACGGTGAAGGAGGGGCTCACGGACGACGACCTCGTGGAGATCGTGAAGAAGAACTTCGACCTGCGTCCGGGTGTGATCCAGCGCGACCTGAAGCTCAAGCGTCCGGTGATGCAGAAGACGGCGGCGTACGGCCACTTCGGCCGCGACGACGAGGACTTCACGTGGGAGGCGGTGAAGGACATCCAGGTCTAAGCGGCTCGGGGGTTGTATGTGTAGTCGTCAGTAGCCTGCTTCTCGCCCAGCAACCCACCCAGGCGCTCGCTCGCGGCTCTCGCGGGCGCGCGGCTCGGGTGTGGAGATCGGAGTCGGTGGCGCGAGTGGTGCACTTTTGGGCTGCTACCAATCGTCCATGCTCGCGGCCGCCGCACCTCCCATCTCTTGAACAAGTTCATAGATCACCTTCCACTGCTTGTGTGTGTGAGAGTCTGTCTCCTCTTGCCTGGCGCTAGGGAGTGCGGCGTTCGAGCGCTTGCATGCGCTTCTCCTGCTCCAGAAGCTGCGCGATCAGCGCGGCAAGCGGCGGAGCTGCTGGAGCATCAGTCGAAGGCTTCGGCGCTGACGCGTTGGCCGCAGACCCGATGCACACTTGGAGCCTGCGCTGTCGCCGCTCTCGCTCTCGCTCGAGGACGTCAGCGAGCGGCCGACGACGCAGCTCCGTGCCGATCTCGAGTGTGCGCAGCGAGAGCGTCGGCGCGAACGGCGGCGCGTACTTGGCTTCCAGAACGCGTCGATGCTCCTGCAGGCGACACGACGCAGACTTCAGTCAGGCGTCACCCGCGACGCCAATCGACTGCAGAACGCACCGCTCGCGTGGCCTCGGCGCGAGATTGGCGCTCGACGAAGCGCGCGAGTTGGTCTGCGGAGAGCGGCGACGCGCTTCGGGGAAGAGCAGCGGTCGTTCTCTTCGCGTTCGTTGCGCTGAGTCTCTCAAAGACGCTCGGCGACTTCGTAGCGTCCCGCCCTTCAGTGGCTCGCTGACGTTGTCGAGGAGGTGCGACCTTCGTCTCGGCCCCCGCAGGCTTCGACCGCGACACCTGCGCGAGGTACCGGGGCTGCACGTCCGTGAACCTGGCGACGCGAGCAGGGCGGAATGTGCACTCCCTGCGCTCGTCGTCGAGCTGGAGCTGCTCGGAGTGCGTGCGAAGTCGGAGCCTCCGCAACGAGATGTCCTTCGCGGCGTCGAAGTTGCGCTCCGCCGCCGCCGCGATCCGCTCAGACGGCAGCTGGCGTCTCGCGGTCGCCAACGCCTGCGCTTCCTCACGCGCCAGAGCATCACGCTGCGCCGCGGATCGTGCTCGCACTGCGACCGATTGAAACGTGCGGTCAGCCGGTTTTTCGCACAGAGAAGAGAGCGGCAACGTACCCTTCGCTTGGCTCTCGGCCCCCCACTGGAGCAGCCTCTCGGTCGCCTGCGCCGCCGTCGCACGCGAGATCCGAGTTTCGCGTCGCACGCTGCTGCATCGCCCGCCAAGCGGTCGTGAGCTCCTCGTGTCGCGTGGCAACCTGAACGCAGGACGCGACGCACTCGCTCGAGCGCTGCTTCTGCCTGTTGGAGCATCGGTTCTCGTCTGCGGCGCAGACGAGCAAGCAGATCAGGATAGGCGTCGGCGTCCAGGGCAGTGGCTTCCGCCCACGCACCAGGGAAGCGCGTCGCCCGCAGGCTCCCAAACATCTTCGGCTTGTGACAAGCAACCGCTTATCGCGTTGTGTGGTGTACACGAAATGGCGACTCTTCAAGATCCAAGGTGAGCAACTGCATTGCTGCCTTCAGTGACGGCGCCAAGGAACAAACTCTGTGCACTTGGATGAATGCGCGGTGCCAGCTGGCGAGTCCGCCGACGCAGCACTGACAGAGAGCGACGAGATGCACGACACCAGCGGCCACCACTTCGCGATCGGCGCGCGCTACAAGTTGCCACTCGGTTCCACTGCTGCTTGTTCCAATCGCGTTCGCCTCCTACCGCTTCGTCACGAGCTCGCGGTCCCACGGACACACGCGTGCGCCGTCCGTCGACGCCGGATCGGACGCGAGTCGGCGCCAGCACGTCTCGCAGACCGCGTGGCTGCACGGGTGCATCTGCACCGTCGCTCTCTCGTCGCAGCAGAGTTCGCAGACGGACACGTCCGCTCGTCTCTTCTCGCTGCTCTCGTCTGCGCTCTCGAACGACGGCGGGTGGCCTCGGCCGCCTGCCTCCTCCTTCTCGTCCACGTCGAGGTTGATCCGGACGTCGCCGACCATGCTCTGCCGGCGAGCTCTCCTGCGGGTCTCGAGCTGCCTCGATGCATCCTCAGCTGCGTCCGACGCGATCGTGGCCTCAGCAGACTCGTCCGGCCGTCGTCGCTTGGAACCGCTGCTCCCCTTGCTGCTTTGATACGTCGGGATCTTCGATCCACCTCGGGTGGCGTCGATAGGTGAAGCGGTGAACGCTCGAAGCCCCTTGAACGACGACAGCGAGCTTGGCGCGACTATGCTCCGCCGTCGATCGCGAGCGCGCTTTCGGCTCTCTAAGTGTCCGCACGAATCGGCGTCAGTACCAGCCACTGTGCTCGTAGCCGTCACGTGATACCACCTGTCGCACCTGCTGAACTGTCGGCTTGGACGCTCCCATCGTTCGGGTGAGATCCGTCGGCTCGAGACAGCAGGGAGTGTCGCTGCTGGAGGAATCGCGACAACGTTGCCTCCCAGCTCCTCCACATCTCCTCCCTTGCTTCCTTGATGCCTGGAGGGTCTGCCAAACCGCGTTGCACGTGCGCCAAGGTCAGTTCGTCGAGAGATCTCAACAGAGCAACGCACTCGCCAGTCCATAGACGCTCACCGTCAAGCTCGAGAGCTGCCCGCTTGTAGAACCTCTCGTCGATGATGCAGCTCGTGGTGACATCGACTCCAAGCAGGGAACTCAACTTGCGCGCGGCTGTTCGGTCGCTCTCACTCGAGAGTGTCGGTGCTTCGCTGAGTCGTCCAGGAGGCATCGTGCCCGCATCAGCTGCTTCGGATGTGGTCGCGCTTGCTAACTCGAGTGCCGCAAGGTCTCCGCCGTCGCGAGCAGCAGATGCTGCGACCGGAGCAGCTGAGGGCACTGGCAGCAAGCGAAGCACCGGGTCCACTTGGTCGCATCCCATGCGCTTCAGATACGCCTCTTGGTACACCGCCGCTGGTATCCGCTCGCCTGTGAGCGCATCAGTGTACTTGAAGACGTCGTTCGAGCCGCGCGCCGCTTTCGCTCCCGTGACCCGCTCTCGCTCTGTCTCGGCTTGCTTCCACTCTCGGTTCATCTTGTCGAGGAACGCGGACAGCTGCGCGACGGCGCTCTTCTTGTACGCCGGATCGGACGAGAACTGCGGGAGCTCCTTCGCCATTGGACCGAGGTGGTAGCCCGACGTCGCATGCACCTAACGCACAAGTCCGCGTTGTGGTCAGATCGATCGCGATGACGGACGCACCGCCGACGGAGCTCCGACGCACCTTCTGCGCCAGTTCAATCGCTTCGTCACTGAGCTCGTCCAGCGCGAGGTACTTGCGAATGAGCTCTCGGAGTTCCTCTTTCGCACTCGGATCGTCCTTCGGGTGCGCTCGTTCACGGGCACCAGCGCTCTCACCCTTCAGTGCCGGGCTGCTCCTTGTCTGGTACCTCGAGACGACTGAGCCCCGCTGCGCCTTCGCTGCAGATCCTCTCGGCGACGATTTGGTCGCGCTGGCGACGGGAGTCGAGGGCAGCTTGGCGCTGCTCTCAAGCTGGCGGCTGTCAAGTGAAGCCTTCGTGGTCGCGTTCGTGTGTGTCGCTGTAGTGTCGACGGACTCTGGTGGTGACGCGCTCATCGCCTCAGTCACGAGCGCGAGTAGCTCGTCGCAGTCGCTCGGCTTCGCGAATGGCCCTGCAGTCGGCGCAAGCTCATCAGTCGTCAAGCGCACAGTCCCCGCACTCGTCTCCTGCCCGACTGCCCAGCGCCGCACCTGGCATGAACACGAGCTCGAACGCGGTGCCGCCGCGCAGCGTGAAGCTGATCCCGCGCCGCGCGCTCTGCACGATCTTCAGCGCCGCGTCCTCGATGTCCGCGACGGAGACGAACACTGCGGACGCCGACCTGCTCTTCTCGCTGCCCTGCTCTTCTCCCCCACTCGGAGGACTGGTCGCCATCAACCAGACAAGCGGCCCGTGAGCCCAACCGCCAGATGCGGGGCATGGGCAGCAGCAGCGCGCGCACCGCTGGTTCGTGATGTCCTGCAGCTCCTTCTTGCGCCGCGCGAGCCCGTTCGAGTCCGACCGGCGCGGCTGGCGCCAGAGCAGCCCGCCGCGGCCGTCGCCCGCCCACGACGAGACGACGGCCACCGAGCCGAGGCCGCCGTCCACCGCCGCGCCGTCGAACTTGGCGGCCGCGTGCGCGAACTCGCGCGGCGGCGGCGGCAGCTGCGCGAAGGCCGCGAGCGCGCGCTCGTCCGCCCAGAAGCGGCGCACAGCGCGCGCGTCCAGCGGCGGCGCAGACGGGGCGCCGCCGCTGTCGAAGAGCTCGGCGAAGGACCCGAAGCCGTACGAGTCGTCCTCGTCGTCCATTACGCTACTGTGTACTGTACGCGCGCCAAGTTCGAAAATGCCCCACGATAGGTGAACCTACAGAGGGTATGTTGGATAGAGAGGCGATAGGGATACTAAACAGGGCGAACACGCTTCGCTCAGACGCTGCTGCTGCTCTCGCTCACGGCGACGGCGACGGCGACCGGCGGCAGCTCGTCGGTCGCTCGGTACGTGGCCACGAGACGCGCGAACGGGACGGTCTCCGCGGCCGGCGGCACCGCATTCAGGGCGAACTGCAGCTCGGGGGAAGCAAAGTGAGACCGAGCGCGACGCGCTGCCTGGAGACGAACAGATGAGCGAACGCACGCACCTCTGGGTGGTTGCGCAGCGCCAGCACCTGCGGCAGCTCCACGAGGTGCATCTTCGCGTACCGCAGCACCACGAGCGCGCTCGCGACACTGATCGCGAACAGGATCCACGACCGCGAGGCGCCGTCCGCCCGGGTCGAGCGCGCCAGCAGCCCGAGACTCGCCGCGTACGCGCCCGTGAACACGAGGAACGGGAGCACGCCGCGCGTGCGGTAGAAGCGGCGGATCTGCGCGCCGGACGTCGTCGCCGGGAAGTGGCCGACGAACTTGTCGATCTTGCGGTGGTAGTACCCGAGGATCTTGAGCTTGTAGCATGGCTCCGAGGTCTCGATCTGCCGCAGCGTACGGGACGTCAAGAGACGTCCACGTTCCATGTATGTACGAAAGCAGCGGCGGAGACGCACCTCGTGCCAGTAGTTCCAGCGCATGCGCAGCCCCTCCGGCCAGAGCACGAAGTACCGATACTGCACGAGCCCCGGCGTTAGGTGCTTACACGCGTCAACACGCCCCAACCGATCGCGGCAAGGAGAGCGACGCACCACTGCGCGCACGATCTCGACCGCGACGGCGACGCTCGCGATCGCGAGCACGGGCGTCTCGAGCGCGGCGTCGCGGCGGTACGAGAGCGCGCACGCCGGCAGCGCGAGCGCCAGCGCGACGCGCGCGAGGCAGAGCCAGAAGTACACGCGCTCCTGCGCCGCGAGCGCCGCGTCGCTCAGGTGCGGCGCGAAGTGCCGGACGATGGCGCGCTGGTGCGAGCGCGCGACCGCCGCCTCCATGCTTGCTTCTGCGACCCCTCTGCTTCTTTCGGATTGTGCCCCTCGAAAGAGTGACCGATAGTGACCGCTATGGTGCATTTCTTTAGCGTCGCAGATACACAAGCGCGAACATGGCGAACATCCGGAGCAGCTCATTCGCGACGCTCACGTGGAGCAGCACGGGTCGATGTTGCCCGTCATCGTGTCCGCCTCCGTGTCCTTGAAGACGAAGAAGCCGACGCCGAGCCCGAGGATCACCGCGACGAAGAGCAGCGTCTCGTACATCATGATCACGAGCATGAGGAAGTACGCGATCGCGATGTTGGCCATGTACAAGCCCGCGAGCGCGAGCTTGCACCACATCGGGATGCGCCGGATGACGCGGAACTTGGCGCCGTCGGGGCCAAACTGGGTCTTCACCGCGCTGTACGACGCCGCGCGGCCCTGGTTCAGCGGCGTGTCGAGCTTCATGTAGTCCGCCTGGCTGTACACGATGCCGTAGTCGCGGTAGAACCGCGTCTGCGCGTACTCGCGCAACTCTCCGAGTCCCTCCATCGACGCCGCCAGTAGCACCACGCCGATGAACGCGAACGCGTACTTGACGCCGGACGTGAGCACCCACGACTGGAAGAGCAGCAGCGCGCACGTCGCGTCGTCCCCGAACGCGAGCTGGAAGCCGTCGAACATGACGGAGCCGCGCGGCGCCGACGCGGAGCCAAAGTCACAGAAGCCCTCCGACTTGTCCGCTGCCGCAAAGTACTTGAGCTGGTGACGGGCACGCAGGCAGACAACGTCAGAGTCTGGGCCGCCCACAGCACGAGATCCGTTACAGCACCGCTACACGCACCGGGTTGCTGTACACTTCGTGCGCGTGCTCCTCCGAGCACGTGAAGATCTTCTGGCTGCCCATGGAGATCCACGGCACCGCGTACTTGAGCTCCGCGAACTTCTTCTTGCACACCGGACACTCCATCTCGGTCGCGTCCTTGTAGATCTTGTCGGCCGCGACGTCGACCTTCACCGGCGGCCCCAAGTTCGCTTTCTACCGTCGGCATCACAGGCGTTTAGTCCACCTCTCTCTCTCCACATGACGCAAGCTTCCAGCGTTCATGAGAAGGAGCTCGCTGGACGACGACGACGCACCGGCTCGTTCTGCAGCGCGTCGATGTGGCCTGCCATCTCGCACGCGTACACGAACTGGTTGCCGAAGATCGAGGCGTTGATGTCGGGCTTCACGTCCATGTCGCACAGCGGACACGTCGTCTTGCGCAGGTTCTGCCCGGCGTCGGCGGTCGCGAGCAGCAGCGCGAGCGCGACGAGCGCGCCGAGAAGGAGGCTCGGCCGCCGGCTCGACGACGGAGTGGTGGTCGCGCGCGGCATGGCTTGTGTGCAGCTCGGCGCGAGTGCGAGTATGAGCTGTGGGCAGCAGCGGCGAAGGCTGAGGGCAGTAGAGGACTGCAGAGGAGTCCGGGCAGCACGCTCAAGTCTGGCAGCGGAATGTGTCAGAAAGCCCGGTAAAATGCGGCTATTGTCGCCCAAATAACTTCATGAAAAAAGACAACTGACTGGATATGCGGTTCTTTTTATAGGAATGTCGACAATGAGATATTGTCGATTTGGACACTTCTTTTGCAAAAGTTGAATGGTAATGGGCACCAAGTCACGTGAAAAGGCATTTTGCCTAATTCAAACAGCAACAATAAGCCAAAACATTTCGAACAATTGCATTCTGGCTTGTTGGACAATCTGCGACTCACCATTTCAATTAAAATAGGTATCCAATATTGATAAATGAGGTAAATGGGAACTGCGTACTATTTCCTGTCACTTTTTGCGCTGTGAAATCTCCGCGATCTTGGCCATTTCTCGAGCTGCGCAAGTGGTCTTCGCGATGGTGGATGCAGGTATCTTCAAGCGGCCGGGTTGTTCTCGACCGGACTTGCCTCGTGGCGGCGGACAATAGCGGCGGACGCTGGAGCCAGCCATGGCCAGATTACTCGCTGTTCATATATTTTCCACACTGACTCCTGATATCCCACATACAAAACCCAAGTCATCTTGTTTCTATCTCGATTTGTTCGCACTCGCCAGTTCCCATTTTGCAGGCACCCGCGTATCCCGTCGTTCCGGACCCCTTCTTGCCAGCCCGATGCGCGCGCTCTCGCTCACACTCGCCGCCGTCGCCGGTCTGCTCTGCGCCGGCAGCGCCGCCGCCCATGGGATGCACGGCATGCACGCGGCCGCGGACTCCACGACCGACTACAAGTGCCCGGCGTGCCGCATGTCGACCATGAAGATGGGCTACAACAACGCCAACTACGTCGAGCTCGCGAACGGCCAGCGCGTGTACTCGTGCGGCATGGACCCGCGCACCTTCCCGGACTACACGTTCGCGTCCACGGATGCGGCGTACATCGCGGCGAACCTGGTGCGTTGCGGTTGACGTGGCGTCAGATGCTCCTGGCGAGCGCTTGGGATGTGCTGACGCCTCTCTCTCTCTACCTGTCGACTGCTGCAGGCCGAGTACGTCGTGAACAAGACCGACGCAGAGAACTTTGCGCTGTGCGAGAACTCGTGTCCCGAGTGCGCGGTGGGCGTCCTGGACCCGATCTCCGGCGCCAAGGTCACGACCGAGAACTTCCAGTACGTGTGCCTGCTGAACGGCCAGAAGCTCTACTTCGCGTCCGAGACGACCAAGTTCGAGTACCTCGGCAAGGTGAACCAGACGCCGCGGTATCTCGTCGAGAAGACGATCTGCAAAGGCGCGACGTGCGCGGACGCTACGCAGATCACAGCGCTCAGCGCCGCGGCGAAGAGCATGAAACCGGACCTCTCGGCGGCGTCGACGGCGACGACTCCGAGCCCGGCGACTCCGAGCGCTGGCTTGACCACCAGCGCGCCTGTTGGGACGACGAGCGACTCGGACGCGCTCGACACGTTCTGCTCTGGCGAGGGCTCGGTGATGTTCAACGGCTTCCAGTCGACGATCAACGGTTCGTGCGTGCGGCTGTTCTTCCGCCCGTGGGTGCTCAACAGCGGCGTCAAGTACTTGTTCGGCTTCCTGGGCTGCTTCGGCATCGCGGTGTTCAACGAGTTCCTCGTGAAGAGCCGGGAGAGGGTTCGCAAGAAGCTCTTGGAGGCGCGCAAGGAGCGGCCGCTCGACAAGGCGCACAAGCTCCAGTGCAAAATCCTGCTGGCGCTCATGTACATGGTGCAGATGACGATCGCGTACTTTGCGATGCTCGTCGTGATGATCTACGAGAGCGGCTTGTTCATCGCGCTGATCCTGGGCTTCGGCGCGGGCTTCCTGCTGTTCAAGAACCTGGACCTGGACGTCACCGAGGAGCGCGGCGTGTGGCGATACACGGACCCGTCGACCGTGCGGATCCGCGTCTCGGGCATGTCGTGCATGAAGAACTGCGGGACGACGGTGGAGAACGCGCTGAAGAACACGCAGGGCGTGACGAACGCGTTCGTGAACTTTGACGAGGGCTGCGCGTACGTGGCCGGCGCGGCGCCGTACAGCGTGCTGATCGAGGCGATCGAGGCCGTGGGGTTCACGGCCGAGATGGACGGCTCCGCGACGTCCTCGAACGTGTAAGCCCGATACATTATTCGCCGCCGCTCTTGCCGGCTCCCAGACTGTGACCGGCGCGAGCGGCGGCGGTGCAAGTAACGATGCGAAGATCTCATTCTCATGCGTGTGTGTGTTTGCTCTGTGTGTGTGTTAGTGCTAGCAAGAAGGAGGACTGACGGTGCATGGTGCGTGTGGGGGAAGTTGGCGGTCCAACCGCGGCGCAGGCGTGTGTGTGTGTGTGGGGGGGGGGGGGGGGGGGGGGG
>JAASGM010000435.1:0-20131 GCA_023334215.1 Globisporangium cystogenes | reverse complement strand
CTACGAGAAGCCGGCGGTGATCGACGCGCGCGGCCCGAGCAAGATGATCGACTGCGCCGACCCGAAGGCCACCTCCACGTTCGCGCTCTGCGACGCCACCAAGCCGGTCACGCTCGGCGCCTACGTCGCTCCTGGCGCCACTTCGAACTCAACTTCGTCGGCAAACTCCACCACCCCGTCGAACGCGGATGTGTCTACTCCCGGCCCGACCTCGTCGCTGCCAGCAAACAACGCGTCGGGGAGCCTGACGATTGGTTCTCTCGCTTTCGTGGTGATCGCCTATGTCGCAGCTGGACTCTGATCGAGGGTGTAGTACCGAAGGCTTCTCCGGTCACGGTTAGAGGTGTCCGAAGAGCTACAACGAACTTTCACGCCTGGACACTCATGTCACTCATTCTTCAGTCTCCAGAGTTACCAGTACGCTCAAACAGCGATCTCTTTGAACTGTGTTACTAGTATCAAGCCCACCGGAGTCCCCGTGTCGAACCCTCGCAGATCGACTCCACGTTTCAGCTCTCATCTCAGGAACCACAAGGCCACAGTTCCTACAGTCACACTAATTCCTACCCATAAAATGCTGGCTTTGAAGCTAAAAAATACTTCGTGTGCGTAAAAACCCCACTCTAAAAGATCCCATCATGGCGCCACCCAAGAGCTCCGCCGCGGCTCCTGCCGCGCCGGGGCCACCAGCGACCTCGAGGCCCAAGCCACTGCCGCGGCTGCTGCGCGCAGTCGGCGGGTTCCTCGGACGCCACCTGCTCCGCATCTGGTGCGCGTCGCCCGCGCACTCGCTCTTGTCGCTCGGCCTCGTAACGTCCTTCCCTGGATCCGCAGCTGGCTCACGTACGCGCTCGGCCTCGCGTGGGTGCTGCTGCACCCGGCCGCCACGGTCTCCACGGGTGCGCCTTCCGACTCTCCTACCAGTAGCAGCAGCTCATTGACAAACACACTCTCTCTCTCTCTCTCTCGCTCTCTCGTCACCAGGCGAGAGCAAGCCGCGCGGCACGTACATCTCGGAGAACGCGCTGCTCGTCGACTCGTTCGAGCCGCGCTGCTCACACGCAGAGGCGCTCGCGGCGCGCGAGTACCAGCGCGAGTTCGCGGCGCTGCCTCGAGCCGCCGAGGGCTACGACCTCGAGCCGACGCTCGCGTGGCTCGAGGCGCAGCTTCGCGCGCTCGACCGCGTGACGGCGCATCGTCACCGCTTCGCCGTCGGCGGGTCGGGGGCGACGCACGCGAATGTGTACGGGATCCTGCGCGCCGCGCCGCTGGCGGACGGCAAGGTGGACGCCGGCGCAAGAGCGTCCCTCTCTCTCTCTTAGGAGGGCGAGGACGACAAGGAGGAGGACAGGATGAGAAGCTGACGAGGTGGCCGCTTGCGCAGGAGTCGATCGTGCTTGTCGCGCACTACCGCAGCGCCGGCGCCGACAGCGGCGAGTACTCCGGCGTCGCGCTCGGCCTCGCGCTGCTGCGGTACCTCGTGGACGCCAAGTGGCTCGCGAAGGACGTCGTGCTGCTCTTCGCTGACGGTGCGTGTGTCGGAAGGCAGGTGGACGGGACGCACCAGTGACTCACGCAGGCTCATGGTGTCGCGTGCAGATGGGCCGCTCGACGGCAGCGACGGCTTCGCGGCGGGCACGGAGGCCTGGCTGCAGGCGTACCACATGGACCCGCTGCAGCAGCAGCAGCAGCAGCAGCAGCACGAGGAGCTCCCGATGCGGGCGGGCGTGATCCGCGCGGCGCTGACGCTCGAGACGCGTGGCCGCGCGGCGGACGCGAATGTCATGGGTGTGCTCGCCGCCGGGATCAACGGCCAGCTGCCGAACTTGGACCTCGTCAACACTGCGGTGCTGGCGTTGCACGGCGAGCACGTCCCGGTGGCGCTCGACCGGTGCACGGGCGCCGCGGACGAGCCCTGCAGCAGCGACGCGCTCTCGCGCGCGCACGCGTGGCTCCGGGACGCGGTGGAGGCGTACGCGCCGGCCGCGTACCAGCCCGGCGCGCGCGAGTACCTCGAGAACCTGCGCGGCATGCTGCGGTTCATGCAGACGCTCGCGACGGGCCCGGGCGGCGCCCACGCGCACTTCATCCGGCACAACATCGACAGCGTGACGCTGAGCGCGCTCTCGCGGCCGCACAGCGGCGCGACGGTGCTGTCGCTGCGCGCGCTGCTGCGGTCGCTCGAGAAGGTCGTGCGGTCGCTGAGCAACCTCGAGGAGAAGCTGCACCAGTCGTTCTTCCTCTACGTGCTGCCGAACACGCGGCACTTCGTGTCGGTCGGCGAGTACTACTACGTCGTCGCGCTCGCCGTGTCGCCCGCGATCGCGCACATGGCGGTGCTCGCGAGCCGGACGGTGGGGATGCGGCTGGCGTTCAGCTTGGTCGCGCTGCTGCTGGTGGAGCTGGGGGCGGCCGCGGCGCTCGCGACGGCGCCCGGCGTCTTCGCGTCGGACGGGGGCAGCGCGGTGCTCGCCTGGGGGTTCGTGCTCGCGGTCACTGGCGCGCAGGCCGCGTTCGTGGCGGTGGCGCTGCCGCTGCTGCGGTCGGTCTCGGTGATCTCTGGCTGCGCCGAGCGCCGCGAGTGGCGCGTGCTCGTGCGCACGTATGAGGAGAAGCACAAGGGCGAGGACAAGAAGAAGAAGGACGGCGCGGCGGCTGCTGCACCGCCGCCCATTCCGCTCCAGCCGGAGGAGATCCTCGCGAGCATCCCGCAGCAGGACAGCGGCTGGCGCGGGATGAAGTTCATCGTCATGATTCTGCTCGTGTACGTTCGTTCGTTGGTCGCTCTGCTGCTAGCTGCTGCCTGCGCTCTGCTGTTGGTGCTGCTGCTCACGCGGCGCGGCGTGCGGACAGGTACGCGCACTGCATCCTCGGGATCATCAACTACCCGATGGCGTTCTTCTGCGCGGTGCCGATGTCGCTCTTCGCGCTCGTCGAGCCGCTCGGGGCGACCAAGTCGGGCGTCAAGCGGGCGTGGTGCGCGCTCTGGCTGCTGGCGTCGTCGCCGATCGCGCTCTTCGTGGCCGGCATGTGGCTGCACCGAGACGGTGCGTTGCACGTGCTGGACTCTCGCGGCTTCGCCTCCCTCACCGTCGGGTTCGCCGCAGGCTTCGTCTCGAGCCTCGCGTACGCCGCCGACAGCTTCGCGCTGCGCATCAACCTGCTGACGCTGCCGTACGCCTGCTGCCTCTACCTGCCGGTGCACACGCTGTCGCTCGGGGTCTGGCTGTTCCCGATCTCGCGCGAGGCGGAGGACGAGCTCGCGGTGCGAGCGAAGAAGACGAACTGAAGGAGGCGCCGGGAGGAATACATTGAGCTCTGCACTCGCCGCCGCCTCCGCTTGCTTGGAGAGGCGGGAGGAGTCGACTCTTGACGCTCTTGTGCCGTGGCAGGTGCTCGCTCGGTTGGTCGCTCGGTCGACTGGCGCGCTACGCGAACTTGCCGAGCATCTCGACGCCGCGCTGCGCGGACGGCTCGAAGCGCAGCTGGTAGCACTCGAGTGCGGCCTTCTCGTACAGCGCCAAGCGCTCGCGCGCGTACTCGACGAGGCGCTTCCAGGCGGTCGGGAGCGTCTTGGGGCTCACGGCGAAGTGCTTCTTCATGCGGTCGTGCATGCACTTGACGGACTTGTCGAACTGACGCGCAGGCGTCAGAGCAGCACCAGTACCAGCAACGGAGAGCAAGAGGAGCAGAGCGGCCTCCGCACCGTCGACCCCGTGGCGTCGAGCACCTTGCGGACTTCCTGGCGCGGCGCGTGGAACGGGATCTCCTGCGCCGGGAGCGTCTTCAGCAGCTCTTCGATGGTACGGAACATGGGCTGCGAGAGCCACGAGATTCGCGAGATCGTCGCCAGCACCAGCACGCGAATCGCTCTCGGAGTCAGCAGCAGCCGCCGCCTCCCGACAGCAGTAGACAAGACGGAGGAAGCAGCGAACGCACCGCGAGCAGCTTGAACTCGTACTCCCAGATGTACGCGACGTACAGCGCGAGGCTCTCGAGGAACTTGGCGTGCGCCTGCGCTGCGAACTGCGCGAGCGGCAGCTCCGGCGCCGCGTTGACGGCGCGCAGCTTCTCGCTGATGAACAGGAAGTTCTCTGCCGCCCGCCACGCGTCAGCGCGCCACACGACCAAGTGAGGAAGTGGGAAGTTCAAGCGGCCGCGCGACGCACCGAGCCGAGTGAGCGCGCGGTACTTGGGCTTGGCGTCCGAGACGCGCTCGAGCCACCGGATCGTCGCCGGCAGGATGCGGCTGTAGATGGACGCGAGCGTGCTGTCGTCCGACTTGCCGCACACGCTCTCCTCGAGCCGCCCGACCATCGTCTGCCCGAGAGCCTGTGAGCGACAACCGCTCGGACACTCGGATCGAAGCGCGACACGCACCAGCGTCTTGACGATCGGCCCCAGCACGCCGGCCATGCGAGTGTCGGTGTTGTGGCTGTTGATCCACGCCTCCTGCTCCTCCCGACACACCCGCACACACACGCGTCAGCAACCAGCCAGCAGCGCCAGGAAGCCTCGACGCCCCACGCCGCGACCACCGGCCGCACCTGGTCCTCGGTGAACTTGATCAGGAGGCGCTTCATCTGGAGCTCGAAGCTCACGACGACGTTGAAGAGGAACTCGCTCTGCGCGCGGTACGTCTCGAGCTCGCCGTTCACGAGCACGACGAGCCCGAGCGCGTCAAGGATATTGCGCGCCGCGGCGGCCTCGCCGAACTCAAGCAGCCGCTTGAGCAGCTTGTCGAACACACTCTCCATCACGACTGCGAGGTCCTCGGGCTCGCCGGCGCCGGCGCCGGCGTCGGCGCGGTGGTCGGGGAAGAAGAGCGTCGAGACGGCCCGCTGCTCGCGGAGCACGAGCGGCACGAGGTGGTCGAGCGCCTGCTGCAAGAGCGGCGTCGCGCCGAGCGCGTCCCCGAGGTGCGACGACGACAGGTGGAAGCTCCAGGACTGCAGCGCCTGGGGCTTGGCGAAGTGGTGCTTGGACGCGCGCGGCAGCTTCTCGCGGAGGCAGCGGAAGAGCGAGAGCACGTGCGGCCCGTACACGCCCGCGAGGTTCCGGGTGTACACCTGGCGCAGGGCGGCGCCGGCGCGCGCGTCGAGCGACTGGAGCCGCGCGAGCAGCGGCTGGTACGCGAGCACGTCGCCGTGGAACTGGTCGTTCGAGAAGGACCAGTCCATCTCGCGCGCCTCAGCGCTGCTGCTCTCGAAGGACGTGAGCGCGCGGCCGCCGCCTCGGGACAGCTCGATCATCGAGCGCATGGAGGACGACACCTCGCGGAAGTCGCGGCCGCCGCCGAACGTGGCCGACCCCCGGGGCTTGCCCGGCGAGCCCCCGCCGCCCGAGACCGCGGCCGCCGCGGCGCTCGTCGCGAGCCGCGAGCTCCAGAGCCACTGCTTCGTGCGGCGCTGCAGGAACTCGTCGAGCGCCGCGCAGAGCTTGTCGGCGAAGCCGCGCGCGAGCTTGGCGAGCTCGTCGCCGCGCGTCCGGAACGCGCTCATCTCGCTCGCCGGGAACGTCCTGGTGGACTTGATCGCCTCGTCGATCCGCGCGATGGTCGCGAGCGCCAGCTGCAGCTTCGCGGCGAGGTCGCCCGGCTCGGCGGCGCCCGGAGCGGCAGCGTCGTCGTCCGGGAAGAGGCTCGGCGGCTTGAGCAGCACGCCCATGTGCTCGCGCGGGATCTCGACGAGCGCCAACATGCGCGCGAGCGCCTCCTGCAGCGCCACGCTGTTCTTGAAGTGCACCTCGAGCTGGTTGTTGAGCGCCTCGAAGTGCAGCATGTTGTGCGACGTCTGCGCCAGGAACTCGTCCGAGTCGTCCGTCCAGCTCTTGACGAGCTCGACGCGCGCGAGCACCGCGTCGATCGCCGCGAGGATCTTGTCGACCGACGTCTTTGGCGCTGCTGCGGATGTCGGCGGCGAGGCAGCGGCGGTGGCGACAGAGTTCGAGGCCGCCGACTTGCTGCCGCTCTCGCCGCCTTCGAACGACAGCAGGAACGTGATGTTGTCGTCCTCGAGCGCGCGCAGCTTCCTCCGGAGCTCCTCCTCGATGGCCGCCAGCTGCGCGTCGCCCCACGCGACCCCAGCGAGCAGCGCAGCCGCGTCGTCGTTCTCGGCGGCGGTCAAGCGCGCCGCGACGCCGCCAGCAGCCGAGAGACTGCTACCGCCACCACCCGCCTTCTTGCCAGCCGCGCTGCTGTCGTCCTGCTCGCCAGTGCTGCTCGTCGAGTCGTCGCTGTCGTTGTTCGACCTCTTCGTCGACGCCTGAAGCAACGAGAGAGAGTGTGTGAGGAAGGAGATCACTACCAGCTAGACGACGCCGAACGCACGCAGCGCACCATGTGGTCGAGCAGGTCCACGTCGATGCCGTACTTCTTCTGCAGGCTCAGGTTGATCGCGACCTCGCTCAGCGCCTCGGCGTCGAGCCGCACGAGGCGCGGCATCACTTTCTGCGCGCATGGGAGGCGTCAGTTGGGAGACACTCACAGGCGCGACGGCGACGGCGACGGCGGCGGCGACGGCGCTGCTGCTACCTTCTTGTCGACTGAGAGCGCGCAGATGCTCCAGAGGAACTCGTGCATGGCGGACTTGGCCTCGCTGTCGGCCACGAGCCACTGCCACGGCGCGTCCTCGCCCTCGAAGCAGAGCGCGAAGGACCCGCGCTTCTTCTCGGTCGTCAGCCCGTTGTTCTCGACGACGTCGAGGCGCGCGACGTCCCACGACTGGCGCACTTGGACCTGGAGCGAGCTCAGCAGCTGCAGGTAGTGGAGCTGGCCGCCGCCGCCGTCCTGCACCGTGACGCACAGGATGTAGAACTTGCTGACGCCGCTGCCGTGGCCGAGCAGCCGCTTGCTCGTGAGCGACACCTTCTTCTTGTGCACCTGCACGAACGAGTACACGCGCTTGCGGCCGGAAGCGCCGGCTGCGTCGCCGGACACCTCGCGTCCAGCGTGGCGCTTGCTCGCCGCCGCCGTCTGCGCGCGGAAGAACGTGTGCAGCGTGTTGCGGATGTCGTCGCGGGAGACGGTGTGGAGCTGCGGCGCAGGCCGCACTTTGGCGCTCGCGTCCATCGCGAAGTGCTCACTTGCGTGTGGTGCGACCGTCGGCGACGCTTGAAGATCCGATACAATGGGAAGAAAGGGCAGCAACAGTGTTCGTCATCGAGAGGTGGGGGTGGACTGTAACAACAACGCGGAGTGTGGTGCTTGGCAAGAGGAGACACGCGCACCAACGTAACACGGTTCTATCAGCACCCCAAAGACACCACTGCGTCCATCCGTCAAGGCCCCGGAGCTGATGTGGCGTCTCTGGAACCAGGCTTCGTGTACCCCCCAGTGTCGTTCGTTCCCCATGCTCAGTTGTCGTCCGAGTCGTCCGAGTCGTCCAAGTCCGCGAATAGGGAAGCGCACTGAGGATCGAACTGAATGAACATCTGCCACAGCTTCGGACACTGGACCGAGTCCCAGTCCGCCTCGCTGAAGTCGATCTGCTCAGAGTAGCTCGCGATCAGCCACTGGTAGATCTCGAAGCTGACGGTCTCGAAGTCGCCGCTCAGGAACTCGTCGAGTGCGAACGCCTCGGCACCGAGGTTCAGACGCTTCTCCTTCAGGAAGAGCAGCTTCTCGAAGTGCGCGTTCTCGACTGCGACGATCATCGCCAGCTCTGTGCATCCTTTCTGGTGCACGTGCAGCCACTCGAGCACGCGGAGCGAAGTGGCGCTGTTCAACGCCAGCTCCGTGCACCCCTCGGTTCGATTCTCATGCAGCCACTCGACGACCCCAAAGTGGCCCCCCGTAGCCGCCCAGTCCATCGCTATCGTTGTGCAGCCCTCACTTCGGTTCTCGTGGAGCCACCGCGCGACTTCGAGGTGGCCTCCAGCAGACGCCCAGTCCATCGCGTTCGTCGTGCATCCTTCAGTGCGGTTGACGTGTAGCCATTCGACTGTCGGAAGATGTCCTGCTCCAGCTGCGTGATCCATCGCATCCACCGTGCATCCCTCCGCTCGATTCGCGTGAAGGAACTGGACGACCTCGAGGTGTCCAGCTCCCGCCGCCGAGGTCATCGCCTCGGCAGTGCATCCTTCTGTTCGGTTCGCGTGGAGCCACCGCACAATCTGGAGGTGTCCTCTTGCCGCGGCTTGATCCATCGCCTTCGTGGTGCATCCTTCCGACCGGTTCGCGTGGAGCCACTGCACAATCTCGAAGTTCCCTGCTTCAGCTGCTCCGTCCATCGCCTTTGACGTACATCCTTCCGTCCGGTGCTCGTGCAGCCACTGAACAACGTCAAGATGGCCGAGTCTCGCCGCTTCGTCCATCGTAGCAGCAGTGCACTTATCAGTCGGGAGGTGCTCGTGGGCCCACTTGACAATGTGCAGATGCCCTGCTGTGGCTGCCGCGTGGATCCATCCGACCGTGTCTTGCGTCAACTCTTGTGCGTGCAGCCACTTGATCATCTCCAAGTCGCCGCGATCAGCGCAATGCGGCAGCATCACGTTCCCCTCGATCTTGCATCCGAGGTCGACGAGAAACCGAGCTACCTCGAAGAAGCCGTTCGCGATAGCATAGGTCAGCAAGGTACTCGCCTGCTCCCACTCGGGATCGTCCGTCTCGGCGTCCACGAGGATCTCGATCTCGCAGACCTGCCGCAGGATCCCTACGTGACCGCCGAACACAGCAGCACTTATCATCTTCTGGACCCCGCCAACATCGATACCCTGGAGCTGCGGAGCGAGGTGCTGGAACACCTCGAACTGCCCCCTTGTCGCGGCTTCTTCAGCTAACACGCCGGCCGCCTGCACACCCGGGTACTTCTCGAGGAGCCACTGCAGCACGCGCATGCGTCCAAAGCTCGCAGCCAAGATCATCGGCTTCACCGGCACGACACGCGGCGCGTACTCGCTGCAGATCCACCGCACGACGTCCACGTCATCGGCTCGTTTGATCGTTGCTGTGAGTCCCTTGGCCGCCAAGAACGCGTGGTAGAACGGGTCTCTCGCGGGCGTTGTACTGGACGCCGCGTCGTTCGCTTCGTGCGCTGCCAGTCGCTTGAGCATGCGGAGTCCGAACCCCTTCTCGCACGCACGCTCGAGGCTCCAGCGACTCGGGGTCGCGCCATCCAGGAACGCGCTCACGAGGTTCACGGCGTGCGCCAGCTCCCCAACTTGGCTGCGTTTGCTTCCGGAGTCACAGCAGAGCACGGCAACGGCGCTTGCGAGCGGCTCGAGTGGCGCGGCGGCGGCCATCGCCAGAGTGGCTTCTCAACTTGGATTCTTCAAGACTGAGCTACTTCGGTCGGAATGTGAGGAGTTAGTACGGACCTGGGTTCACTTCGCTGGAGAGAGTTAGTGAATGGGTCGTGTGCACTTGAATGCAGGACATGGATTCCGAAGGTACACTGGCGCAGCAGTGGACCCAAGAACGAGGAACGGGGCTCTTCACGTCGTTAGCATGCGCTGGAGCAGCGCCAGATCGACGGAGCGAGTGCGGGCTCCGGTGTACTGGGAAGCTTTGAGATTTGGTGGAGCTGCACTGAAGTTGTTGATGATCGAGCGTTGTGGCACGGACGCGTGAGGTTTCGTTACGCATCGCCGTGACGCCAACCACAGCGAGCACCAGAAGACGTGAACCTCGTCACCGAGACCCTGCTCGTTCATCGACCATCAGCCAGCTCGACGACTCGACGAACTCGACGAACTCGCGGAGTCGAAGACACCAAGCATCGATGTTTCTCCCTCTCGACGCCGACGCCCCCACGTCCCGATACGATCTCTGCCTGTCCGAAGAAGAAGGATCCACTTGCGTCGTAGGACACGCTCGGCTGTCCAGCGCGGCGCTGCCGGCAGTGCCATCCGCCAAGAACGCGAGGTCATTCTTCATCCAAAAATATTCAGCAACTTGAAAACTTGTGTGCGACACTCGAGGCGTAATCGCATACAAACGCCCATACACAAGGGAAATCAACACAAAATAACAACATGACGGCGCTCTTCAGAGCGCCATTTTCCCATTTTCCCATTTTCCCTCGAGCGACACACATGGCAGGCGGCGGCAGCTACGCGGCGGCGGACTCGCCCACGGGCGACGCCGAGCGCTACGGGCGCCTGGTGGCCGACACGTCGGCGGCGGTCGGCGCGTTCCACCAGAGCAACCGCGCGCTCGCGCAGAAGCTGCAGCTGCTCGGCACGCCCGGCGACTCGCGCGCCAACCACCGCGAGCTCGCGGAGCTCGCGGACAAGGGCCGCGCGCAGGTCGAGAGCGTGAACCGGCGCCTGCAGCAGCTTCTCGCGCTCTGCAAGGGCCCGCAGGCGCGCCCGCGCAAGACGCAGGTCAACAAGCTCTCGGGCGACTTCAAGCGCGAGGTGCAGGCGTTCGAGGACGCCTGCCGCCGCCTCGTGGACGCCGAGCAGGCGGCCATCGCGCGCATCCGCCAGAGCTCGCACTCGTTCCGGCGCGACGAGTCGCTCGACGAGGGTCGCGCGGCACCCGGTGTGCAGCTCGGCGGCTACACGGAGGACCAGCTCTACGCGCAGGCGAACGTCACGACCTACGACGAGGACGGTGCGTGCGCTGGCGGTGGATGGGGGGGATGCAGAGGAAACGGCGGCCGCTGATGGCGGCTGTGTGTGTGTGTGTGCAGACCTCGCGCGGCGGGAACAGGACCTGGTCCACATCAACCACCAAGTGCGGGAGGTGAACGCCGCGTTCCGGGAGGTGGACGACCTCGTCACCAAACAGGGCGAAGTCGTCGGTGCGTGCTCCTGCTGCTGTTGGTGCTGCTGCTGCTGCTGTAGGATGGCGACTGACGGCGAGATGACTGGTCGGCAGTGGACATTGAGGAGAACACGACGCAGGCGCGCGAGCACGTGGAAGGCGCGCTGGAGAACGTGCGCGAGGCGGACCACAAGAAGCGCTACTGCGCGTGCGGGAAGACGAAGCTCATCTGCTTCGGCATCTTCGCGCTTGTCGTCGCGGTGCTTGTGCTCTCGCTCGTGCTCGGTCTCAAATGAGGCAAGTGACCGAGCGTGGCGAGCACGAGAGCCACCCACCACGACCACAGACGCTAATCTATCTCCACTCGGCTTGCCGATCTTCTTGCTACTAGCTATCGCTTGGATGGTGCCCACCTGACGCGAAGAGCTCGTCTTGTTTCCAGGTTGTGCTGGAGAAACAACAGCACTCGGGTCGAAAGATTGATTGATCATCAGCTGGAGGCGGTGTTGGAACACGACTCGAAGTCTCTCGCAACAACTTCTATCGCGGATATCGTGTGTGCCTCTCCGATTCACACTTGAAAACAACTTGTCCGATGCTTCGCTCTTCGGGAGACCTGGAGAACAATGTTGAACATTGTCATTGAGCAGCGACATTGCTGTCGGCTGACATCGGGGCAACTGTGAACCGTTACTGTATGATGGTGGCGGACAGCAAGCAACTCATTCGTTTTGCCACGAACCGAGAAGTGCAGGTGCAGGAGATCCTGTGAACACCTGACACTCGCGCAGTTCCTTTCGCCAAAGTGCCGCCTGTGGCGTGTCTTCTGGACTGGAAGATTCCGGCTACCGGTATTTTCATTACGGTATCTCTCATTCCTGACCACCAACTCCGAATGGCTCCGCCGCGCTGGACCATCGCGGACGGCGACGTGCTGCGCGCGCTCGAGCTGCACTCCGGGGGCATGCGGCGCCACAAGCGGATGATGCAGCTGCTGCCGCAGCTCGATGCGCTCGACGTGCTGCGCATTCTCTCCTCCAAGTTCGCGCCGCAGGTGCGCGCCGTCATCGACCGGCACCCGGCGTGGCGAACGGCGCACCCGGCGGTGGTGCAGAGCTTCGAGGAGCGGACCACCAAGGGCGACGATGAGAACGACGGCGATGGGAAGCAGATGAGCGCGTACGAAGCCAAGCGGCTGCAGCGCATGCGCGAGAACCAGCAGGCGCTGGCGGCGCTGGGCATCCAGAAGCTCGCGCCGAAGCGCGCGAGAGCGAAGCGCGCCGCGGAGCCCTACGACCCGGAAGCGGAGGGCGGAGGAGAGCAGCCGGCGCTGCGGCGCTCGAGCCGCATCTGTGAGGCGGCGAAGCTCAGCGGCGCGTCGCGGCCGCTGACGAGAGAGGAGCAGGAGGCGCTGCTGGGTATCCCGCTCGAGGGCAGGAGGCGCTCGCAGAGGATCAGCCGAGTGGTCACCACGGCGACGTACCAGGAGCTGGACGTTCCTGTGGTCGACCTCTCTGTCGACGCTAACAGTGGCGACGTTCGTAGCGCCTCAGAGAGCACGGAAGACGACCCAAAGCCCCCGCCGGCGAAGCGCCAGCGCGTGTCGAGCCAGGAGCTCCCGATCGACCTCGACAGCTTCCACTCGCGGTGGCTGGGCAACCAGATCTGGCCCAAGGGCAAGCAGACGGTCATGCAAGGCGCGTGTCCGCGCCACACGCCGCTCTTCTCCCGCATGAGCGGCGTGCAGGCGTGGCAGAACGCCGTGCTGCTCTTCGTGAACGTGCAGGGCGAGTCCATGTACGACAACGTGTTCCACCAGGTGGACGGCAGCGGCGGCGGCGACACCGGCCGCGCGACGTCGGCCGTGTACTTCCAGTGGTTCGCGCAGCAGCGCCAGCACCTCGAGTCGCCCGTGATCAAGCGCCTGCTGGGAGCGCAGAAGGGAGACGCGGGTCTGCGGGTCGAGGACGCCTCCTACTACCTCGAGCGGCAAGAGCCCAAGGACGGTGAGCCCGTGCTGCTCTTCATCCGCCACGTGGACGGTCCGTACATCTACTGCGGGCGGCTCGGGTTCCTGGGCGTCCGCTCCGGCTCGTCGCCGCTCGAGTTCCGCTGGCAGCTGCTCGACGTCGCCGCGCTCGCGTGGGACAAGATCCGGACGCTCGTCGAGTCTTCCGACGAGCGTGTCGCCGGCGCGGCCGTGGTGGAGCAGTGAGCGTGGCTCCCGTCGAGCGTGTAACCAATAATTTACACACATGCAGCACATGCACCCGCACCTCCTTCCACCTCCTCCACGGCTCTTGCATCCCAACCGCCGCGTCGTCGCCTGAACCGAACCGCTCTTTACGCCACCTCGACAGCCGCCTGGTGGATGTAGTAGCTGCTCATGTCTTCCTCCATCGCCGCGAACGGCAGGTACCTCAGCGCGGCGCGTGGGTCGCCGGCGCGCGGGTTCTCTGTGCTCGCGGCCAGGCGCCTCGCCAGCTGACCCGCGCTGCCTCCTTGCCGGCGCAGCACCTGCTTCGTGACCGTCATGCCGACCACGACGCCCACGAGGATCCCGGCGACGAACTGCAGCGGCGTCATCGCGTAGATCTCGATCCGGAACAGCCGGTGCTTCCACGTCTCCAGCCAGTTCTTCTCGGACGCTGCGGGCGCGCCGGACGAGCTGCCGCTCGGACCGGCAACGCGTCCTGCGCCGGCCACAAACGTCGCGCCGCTCGGCATCGACGCGTTCAGCTTTTGTACGCGCTGGTCGCCGCGCACGGCTGCCACGCGCAGGTTCTCCACGATCTCCTTGGCCAGCAGCGCCACGTCCAAATTGCGCTCCGGCGCCACCATGCTCGCCCACATCGCAGCGTCGCTCTCCGCCTCGGCGTCGCCGGGCGAATCGCGCAAGTGTTCTGAGTCTTCGATGGTGTCGAGCGAGTGGCGCCGCTGCGGCGACAGCGCCGAGAGGATTGTCGACGTCAGCGAGCGCGACGGCTGCTCCGGCGCCACCGACTGCATCATGTCCCACTCCGCCATCGTGTCTGCGTCGCAGTTCGCCATCAGCGCTCGGTTCCCTTCCGCCATGGAGCAGAGGCAGATTCTCAGCAGCGGTAGGCGCGTCGACGCACCGATCTGCAGTCCGCCTCGCCCGCCCTCCTCCAGCTCGCCCCGTAACGACAGCGCGAGCTGCGGGTTCACGTGCGTGAGCACCAGACGCAACGCTCTGAGGTCGCGAGTTGACCACACAGTCCAGGAAGCGAGACGCGTCAGCCAGCAGCAAGAGCACAAGCAGACCCCCAAGCAGGCGCTCACCGCTCGCTTCGGTTGGCGCGTTCGGTCGCCAGCCGCGCGCGGTTCTGCGCCAGCAGCAGCGCCTCGCTGACGCGGCGCAGCGACGGCATGTCGAGCTCGGAGTGGCGGCGGCGCGGCGACGCGTCCGCGCTGAGAGCTGGCGGCGGCGACGGCGGCGGCGGCGCGGGGGACGACGACATGGCGATGGCGGCGGCGCTTCTTGGTGCTTGGGAGGACTGTTCTCAGGTGCTTCGTGTTCTCAGCGTTCGAAAATGGATAGTGAATAAAGAGAGAGAATCATCGCGAACCCATTTGGTTTCTTCACTATTGCTCGAAATTCTCAGATATACTATTTACTTGAACGAGAGTGTACACTTAGTAGAGCCATCTCTGTGCTGGACGTACTTTGTCCGGTCTCCACGGTTCTACATAAACCGCCAGAATTCCAAAAGACCACCGCAATTAACCCAACCAACTCGTCGTCCACGACCAACTCTTCCACGACCAACTGGATCTTGAATTCTGTATGCTCGCACCACCAAGTGCCCGGTCTGTTGACTCGACAGAGATCCAAGTTGTGAAGTTCAAGATGCACGTCGCGACGCACACACTCGCGAACTCGCCGCCTTCCCGCCAGCCGCCCGCCCGCAGCAGCAGCACCAGCCGCCACCCACCAGCCACCATGGCCCCCACCGCCACGACGAGCAACGGCGCGCCGCTGCCGCCCAACGGCATCACGGCGTCCGCGACCGCCGGCGCGCGCGGCCCCATCGTGCTGCAGGACTTCGCGCTGCTCGACCACCTCGCGCACTTCGACCGCGAGCGCATCCCGGAGCGCGTCGTGCACGCCAAGGGCGCCGGCGCCTTCGGCTACTTCGAGGTCACGCACAGCGAGAACGTGACCAAGCACTGCAAGGCCAAGCTGTTCGCGCGTAACGGCAAGCGCACGCCGATCGCGATCCGCTTCTCGACCGTCGGCGGCGAGTCCGGCTCGGCCGACACGGTGCGCGACCCGCGGGGCTTCGCGATCAAGTTCTACACGGAGGAGGGCAACTGGGACGTCGTGGGCAACAACACGCCGATCTTCTTCATCCGCGACCCGATCCTCTTCCCGAGCTTCATCCACACGCAGAAGCGCCACCCGGCGACCCACTGCAAGGACGACGACATGATGTGGGACTTCTTCTCGCTGCGGCCGGAGACGACGCACCAGCTCTCGTTCCTCTTCGCGGACCGCGGCATCCCGGACGGCTTCCGCTTCATGAACGGCTACGGCTCGCACACGTTCTCGAACGTGAACGCCGCGGGCGACGTCGTGTACGTCAAGTACCACTTCAAGACGGACCAGGGCATCCGCAACCTGGCCGTGGACGAGGCGGATCGCCTCGCGGCCGCGGACCCGGACTACGCCACGCGCGACCTGTACGACGCGATCGCGCAGAAGGAGTACCCGACGTGGACCATGTACCTCCAGGTCATGACGCAGGCCGAGGCGGACGCGGCGGCGTTCAACCCGTTCGACGTGACCAAGATCTGGAGCCACAAGGAGTACCCGCTCATCGAGGTCGGCCGCCTCGTGCTGAACCGGAACCCGCAGAACTACTTTGCCGAGATCGAGCAGATCGCGTTCTCGCCGTCGCACTTCGTGCCGGGCGTCGACGCGTCGGTGGACAAGATGCTGCAGGGCCGGCTCTTCTCGTACCCGGACACGCACCGCCACCGCCTTGGCGCCAACTACCAGCAGATCCCGGTGAACCGCCCGCTCAAGGAGCCGCAGACGTACCAGCGCGACGGCCCGATGGCGGTGAACGGCAACATGGGGAGCACGCCCAACTACTTCCCTAACAGTGTTGCGGGCACGCCGCAGGAGTCGACGACGGAGGTCTTCCAGTCGTACGCCGGCGCGCACGCGGTCGTGAACAAGTTCAGCTCCAAGGACGAGGACAACTTCAGCCAGGTGACGGCATTCTACAACCAGACGCTGGACGCGGCGGCGCGCGAGCGCCTGACGTCCAACATCGCCGGCACGCTGGCGAACGCGTCCAAGCCGGTGCAGGCGCGCGCGATCGCCAACTTCTACAAGGTGGACGCGCACTACGGCAAGCGCGTGGAGGAGAAGGTGGCGGCGATCCTAGCGCGCGGCCAGGCCAAGAAGCAGGCGGCGGCGGCCCGTCCGGCGGCGCTCAACCCGCCGCGCAAACCGTTCGCGGTCGTGCCGCCGTCGGACGACCTCGCGCCGCGGCTCTAAGTGGTGGGGTGTGGGCGTCTGACGCAGAAGCTCAAGTGCGCCTGAGGCTCGGACGACCGCAGGTGCTCTGCGCGTCATAAATCGACGAACTCTGTGTGTCTGTTTCTGCGTGTCTGTCTCCTGCATGGGCTGTTCCGTGTCGTCACGCGTGCTCACTCTACGCTAGAAGGAACTGACCGAGAAGCTCCGACGCAGACACGAGACGCGATACGAGAGACGATACGCGACACGAACGGTTCGTTCTGCTGCTCAGAAGTGCTCCTGGTAGATCTTGTAGAGCGTCATGGAGAGCCCGACGACGCCGACGCAGGCGCCCGCCGCGAGCATGAGCAGCGGTCCGGCGTGCGCGCGCGACACGAACGCGTGCGGCGAGAGCAGCAGGAAGAAGAGCGCCGGCATGATGAAGATGAGCAGCGAGCCGCTCACGGAGCCCACGATGCTCAGCGGGATTTTGACCGACGGCACGAAGACGCTGCAGAGCAGGATGAGCAGCTGGGACACGAGCGTCACGAGCGCGTGCTCGCGGTGCGTCGCGGCGCTGCTCGGGGTCTGCACACCGCCGTTCTTGACGCGCAGGTACACGCTCAGCACGCACGAGCGGAAGGGCCACATGGCGATCGGCGCCGTGAGCAGCAGCGCCAGCCCCATGCACGAGCGCCCGAGCAGCAGCGGCAGGCGCAGCAGCGGGTGCGCCGCCACGTACGCGTCCGAGAAGTTGAGCAGGATGTTGTCCCTCGTCGCGTCGCCGAACTGGAGGTAGCCGGCGAGCCCGATGATCTCGTAGAGCACGAACGCGATGCCGATCGCGCCGAGCACCGCGCGGTCCATGCGCGCGATCGAGCGGCTGCGCAGCTCGTCGTACACGGGCAGCGCCGTGTTGTGGCACGCGAAGGCGCCCGTGAGCAGCGTCACCGTGTACACGCTGCCGGGCTCGAAGCGCACCGCCTGCACGCGTGTGAAGTCGATACCGCTGCTGCTGCTGCTGCTGTTGATGATGGCGCTGCTGCTGCTGTAGACGGCCACGAACGCGAGGAAGACGAACGCGACGACGTACGAGATGGAGATGATCGCGAGCACGGACGAGAGGCGCAGCTTGCCGATCTTGCGCGGCAGCGACAGCGGCAGGATCACGCACGCCACGCACGCGACGGTGACGAGCCACTTGCGGTCGGCGCTGACGCCCACGACGGCCGCGAAGAGGTCCGTGATGAAGATGAAGTAGCTCACGAGCGTGCCGAAGCCGCCGAAGATGAAGGTGAACTCGGCGAGCTTGGTGCCGAACGCCCCCATGGTGTAGTGCCCGATGCTCTCGTACGTCTTGGCGCAGTGGGAGCCCGCGCGGTCGCTCGCCGTGAGCAGCAGGTACACCGAGTAGCGCGTGATGAAGGCGATCGCGAGCATCACGAGGTTGCCGAGCAGCCAGCCGCTCGAGGCGATCGCGAAGGGCACGGCGAGCGTACCGGAGCCCAGGATCGTGTTCGTGAGCGTGAACATGGAGCCGACGACTGTCGCGGTCGCGTGGTGGTCGTCCGCGAGGAGCGCGCCAGTCTCCACGTCCGCCACGGCGTCGCCGAGCGGCTGCTTCTTCTCGTGCAGCAGCCACTGGGCTTCACCCGCTGCCACGCGCGGACTCTGCACGTACTCGCCCATGGACACGGGTACGCAGTCGCACTGGTGCTTGAGCGACTCGAGGATCTCCTGCGACGCGTGCTTGACGGGCGAGAGCGTGAGGCCGCACGAGTGGCCAGGCGCCGGCGGGCTCGCGACGCCGCGCTGTTGCTGTTGCTGCTGGGTCATGCTGGTTGCCAGCTCCAGGATGGACGGGCAGGCAGCTGATGAGTGGGCAGGCGAGCGGCGCAAGAAGCCAAGTGAGCTGCTGGAGGCGAAGAGTGCGTTGCGAGTCGAGTTGACTTTCATTTTGTCACTATAGCAGTGAAAGTGAAAACGATTTTGTTTTCTTGCTTAGGTAATCATACAAATTTGAAAACATAGTCTCTTTTCTGCCTAGATCTAAACATGGTCTCTTTTCTGTCTAGAAACTGCTCCAGATCGATAACATGGTCTCTTTTTTGCCTAGATTCAGCTTCAAATTTGAAACATTGTCGCTTTTGCCTAGAAACGATGCCTGAATGGGATGGTCACAGAAACGGCACAGGCGAACATCTGAGAGAAAATCTAGTAAAATCTAGTGAAATCTAGTCATATCTGAAACTCTTTTGAAATGTTCGCTGTGCCGTTTCTGAACATTTGATCACTTACAACTTAAGCGAGAGGCCGACCTGTTTGCTGAGTTTTTGACATGAACTTTTGGCTAAATTGCTAAATGGTGTGGTTCACGTTATGCTCACACACATTGCTCATCACTAACTAAGCTTCTGCTCAACAATATTAACAAGCGGGAAATATTCACAAGCACTCATAGATGAACGGGGAGCGCACTACAACTTGGCAACGTCCTTGTACCCGCATCCCTTAACAAGGTAAACCTTGAGGCTTACAAGGCCGCCGTCAGCGGTGGGCGGGTCAGCAGGTGAGAGAGTAGTGCGAGTCCCAGCAAAACATGTTTCCTGGCTGCAGTGAATGCGGCTTATTGCTTATCTAAATATTGTTTTACTTCAAAAAGATAATACATTTGAGAAAAGTTGGGAATAACCAATAGCAGCATTTCGTCTCGGTGAGTCACCACTTCTTGTGTGATTTGGACAAAATATATGAATATTTGTTTTTTTTATTTTTTCGCAATTTTCCACCGAAATTCGGTGTTGCTAGAGATCGGAACCGGTTATTTCTCTTTGTCTTAACTACCGGTACCTTCCACCGGATGTTATCGGTACGACGGAATGTGTTGTGACAGTGGTTTGGGAATTTCTCGAGGAATTCCCACAACATGTGTCGACATGTTGTGTGTCGACACATGTGGGGTGTTTGATATCGAGTCAACTTCGAAGCGTATCGTGTCATCAAGTCGGAGGTCGTCATACACGAGCTTCGGCTGGAGGAGATCGGCGGCACGGGGGAAGACTGAGAGAAGTTGAGTCGTCGGTCACGATAACGAACAAGGCGTATCGACGATGAGAACAAAGGAACAGCGGACCCAGATCTCCAACCTGCTCGTGTCCACCTTTCGCGGTTGATCAATCTCGGGGGGAACTGCAGACACGACTTGACCTGCTGCAGTCTCTGTGTCATCGGGGTGAACCCCGATGACTCCTCCTGCCATCGCATCGTGGACGGTAAAAGCGGAGGTTGCACACGTCGGCTTGTTTCTGGGGTGTGACTTGCAATGGTGCAGACTACGGTGCAGCCGAAGTTCCTACAAGATGCACGAGCAGAGCGAGCGAGTACCGAGAGCATGACAAGAGCACGTCGCTGAGTCGACCGATAGAGAGAGAGAAAGAGAGAGAGAGATCAATCTCAACACCGTTCAGACAACCGGGCATGATCGTGGCAACGAGTTGACTGACACGGAGGTGCTGACAGGATCAAGAGATGGTGCAGCACTGCTCCCTCTGCAGATCTTCTGCTCCGCCACCGGCTCCCCGTACTCCCTCGAGCGCTTGGTCGCTGCCACGCCTTCTCCCGCCGACCGGAGGTCGAGCTCACTACCGAACTCGCTTCGTTCCAAGCACGCCTCGCATCCACTCGAAGAAGCGTCTTACAGACTGATCACCATGGTTGCCAAGCCCTCTGTCTTCCTCTTCGCTGTCATCGCCGCTGCTCAGCTTCAGTCGACGCTCGCAGTTGACTACCTTGGCGGCTGGCTGCCGACGCCGCCCAAGCAGCAGTGCGTGGACATCTGCGTGAACTCGAAGGCCACGCCGACGTGCCTCACGAACGCACCCGAGTGCGTGGCGAAGAAGCAGGAGCCCGGCGACTTCGACTACCTGCTCATG
>JAASGM010000434.1:0-20164 GCA_023334215.1 Globisporangium cystogenes | reverse complement strand
TGATCTCCTGGATGCGCGAGATGATCTGGCGCCACTCGGTCGCCGTCCAGCCGTACTTGCCGTTCTTCGGGCCGCCCGCGAACGGCGAGTTCAGGTACGAGCCGATGCGCAGCTTGGCGTACGCGCGCACCTTGTCCTCGTTGAGCGTTCCGTCGCTCCGGACGAGGTCCACGATGTCGATCTGCGTCATCTGCCCGAGAACGTCGTCCACCGTGAAGTTGGCGACGAGCGCGTCGACCCGCGCGTCGAGTTCGGCGGCGGCGGCGCCAGCGCGCGTCGCGAGCGCCGCAAGGGCGGCGACGCGGGCGATCCCCTTGAGCATGTCGCCTGGGGTTGTGGGGCTCGCCGTTCGTTCGGGTTGTGCGCACTACCGACCGAGAGGACTGCGAGGGCTCGTGCGGCAGCGGCGGAGGCCAGTGCGTCGTGGTGATTTCTCCGAGCGCTTCATACTGGGTGGTGGTGCGACGCCTCTTTGTTCGACAGCGAAGGTGATGGGTCCGGAGGGCGGGCGGGTGGACCGTGCTCACGCAACAGCATGTGTGTGTGCGTGTTCTCATGACGAGTCATAAGCGAGTGGAGCGTACACATGCAGCGGGCGTCGTGTTGTTCGCGCGCATTAGTTGATCTCGTCCTGGATGCCCTGCTCCGTGATCGAGTAGATCGCCTCGGCCTCCGGCAGGATCGGCGAGTCCACGACCTTCATCACGCGGTTCTCGCCGCGGCCCTTGCGCAGGCGCAGTCTGGACGAACGAACGCGCGAACGGCCGCAGACATGAGTTTACCATCCGACTGACGCACGCAGCCATTCCGGCGCTCGCACGCACCGTGTGCACGACGCGTGGGCCATGATGTTGCCGCCGATCGGCTGCAGCGGGTCCTTTGCGAACATGCCTGAGTCTGGGTTCGCCGTCATCTGCGCCGCAAGACGAGCAGCCGCAAGGGTCAGCGTCGACGGCGCCAAGTGACAGCTCCACCCACAGGCGCTACTTCAGCTCATCCGACAACGCACTTGATTCGTGATGACCACTGCGACGCCAAACTCGTCCGCCATGCGCGTCAGCGACCGCAGGAACCTGGGAGCATGAGCGCCACACCACTCGCTCGTCACCAGGCAGCGAGCGACACGCCTGCCAACCAGAACAGGGCGACGTACTTGGCGAGCTCCTGTTGCCGCGCGGCGAGTTCGCCGCGACCCGAGTAGTCTGTTCGGAAGAGCGCGGTGGCGCTGTCCACGACCACGAGCGCGAACCGGGACTCGGCCATCATCGCCGACGCCTGGATCAGCAGCTGCATCTGGTGCTCCGAGTTGTACGCGCGCGCGAACGCGACATTGTCAAGCACGCTTTCGCCTGCGGCCAGCACATCACCCCGCAGCACCCGCAGCACGTTCGTCAGCTCCCACACATACGCTCCAGCACCGCATGTCGCTCTATACGCACCGTCGAGCCCGTAGCGCTCCGCGATCGCGACGAGACGCTGCGGACGGAACGTGCCCTCTGTGTCGATGAAGAGCGCCTTGCCCTCACCACCGCCGCGGTCCACCGGAAGCTGGCACGTGACGCAGAGCTGGTGGCACAGCTGCGTCTTGCCCGTGCGGAACTCGCCGAAGATCTCGGTGATCGATCCTGTCTCGAAGCCGCCCTTGAGCAGCTCGTCGAGCGCGTTCGAGCCCGTTGTGAGCGTGATGAGGTCCTTGCGGCTCTGGAACACCTCGGCCGCCTGTGTCCGTCCAGCGCCTTCCGTCGCATCAGCGTCGTAGCCACAGCAACTGCAGCAGCCAGCAGCAGCTTCGGTCGCACCGTCGTGAAGCCCACGTTGACCATCTCGCGCGCTGCTTTGAGCATCTTCTCGGCCTTCACCTCGCTGATGCCCTTGATCGCGATCAGCTGCTTCTTGGTCGCCATCGCGACCTGCGGCGTCCAGCAGCCAGCAGCGTACGAGCAAGTGAGTCGCCCGCGTACTCGTCCGACGCACAGTAGCAGCGCAGCTAACGTACGGCGTCCACAGTGTGCATGCCGGCCTCCTTGAGCTTGTTGACGTCCGTGGCGTTCACGCCCGCCTGCTCGAGGCAGCTCACGAGCCGCGGGCCTTGCTAGCGTCCCCCAATGGCCAGCGGCTCGGCGCGTGAGCTCGCGGGTCGTCCAGAGCCACGCAGAGAGCGGCGCCCACGTACGAACTCGTGCTGCTCCGCGAGCTGCGCATCGTCGTGTTCGGTCTCCTGGTAGTGGCCGCCGAGCATCGCGTCCAGAGTGTGTGTCGTGCAACGGAGGACGAGCGAGGGGTGGTTGGGCGAGGAACTCGAAGGAGGTCGAGGAATGGGACCAGCATTTTTGCGAGCAGCATACTTCGTTTAAGTACGTGAAAGACAATCACTCACGCAGTCAAAAGACAACTGATTCGGATCCAGAAAAACTGACTCAATCTGAGTCCACGAGCTCTTCTTGGTGCGGGCTGACGGTGCTGCTCCTTCACGCTGCTGTGGTGGTCACAGCGATGATGGAAGGTGTGCGATCGTGTGGTGATACACGTGTTCCTGGCGGCGTCGCGATACGTGTGCTGGTGGTGCAGGCTTCGTGCTTTGAAAGTTGTAGATGCACTTTCTTTGAAATGTAGCCACTTCGATTAAGTGCGAGTTCCTTGAACCGACGCGAGGACGACGAAGAGCTCTTCTCTTGCCGCCGAGATGCAGGAACCACAGAGCTCCGACGCGGTCGTCGAGGCGGTGGTCGACGTACGCGGAGAGGCCGAGCGCTCCTTCCACTCAGACGCGCAGGATCCTCCGAAGAAACTCGGTTGCGATGTCGAGACGCGTTCAAGCAGCAGCAGGAGCAGTAGCAGCAGCAGCTCAGGTGACAACACGCAACTGACAACAAGCAAACTTGACTTTCACGCACAAGCAGAAGAGAAGAAGAGCCGGCCACACCCCTCACCCGAGCGGCGCACGATGGCCAAGACAGCGCTGGTGAAAGAGCTCAATGCGCTCGAGCGCATGATCCAGCTACAGGAGCGGAAGCTCTCGCTGCTCCAGTCGATCCGCGCAGCAGCCGTCAGAGACGAACAGGCTCCAGCAGACGCGAGCGTGCCGTCCCGTGCACCAAGATCAAGGCTTGCGGACGCGCAGCTTTTCGAAGACGCGATCGAGCGCAGACTCGAGGCACTGGGAGCGAGTGCGGCGCGGGATCCAACGTGTCCACCAGCCGTTCATGAAGTCTCGTTTGATGCGCTGTTCGTCGGGAGAGCTGTGCTGCCAGTGCGAAAGCGCGTCGTGGATATGAAGATGATGAAGCTGCAGGCTTCCTCGCATCAGGAGCTGTTGGTGCTGGCGCTCGAGGACGGCAGCATCGAGTTCTACCTCTCGCCAAGGAGCCTTCTACTACGAGTCGACGCGACTGCGGAGCGTCGTGCGATCCACGCTCTCGAACTTGATCTGCACAGCGAAACTCCGTCGCTTGTAGTGCTGTACAGCCAGCCTCATGTCGCTGTGGTGCACGCGTTAGCGCTCGCTGAGAACGGCTTCCAGCTGATGGGAACACCGGACGCCAAGGCACAGACGCTCAACGCAACCACCACCAGCTTCTCATCGGATCCCGGATCCCAGTACGCTTTTGCTGCAACTGAGCTCAGCGTCATATCGCTGTCATCCCCGTCGACGGCACTTGCCCTCGCACGAACCTCCGGACGCAGCATCATCACCATCGCCAGCGTCGACGGGAGTCTTCGGTTCTTCGCGCTCAACGGCACGCTGCTGCACACGGCAGCGACGAACGCGTCGATCACAGCGATGGCGACGCAGCGCGGACGCGTGGCGATTTCGAGCGGACCCGACACGCTGCTGCTCCCTCTGGCGCATGGTCGCGACTCGGCGTTCATCGTTTGCCCGGGATCCTCTGCGAACGTCACCTCGATCGCGTTCGACCCCGAGCACTCAGACCTCCTGTATGCTGGCACGAGTCTCGGGGAGGTGCTCGTGTACTCGATCAAGGAGAACGCTGCGGCGTCACGGAGTAACAGCAAAAGCGCGGAGAGCAACACGTGCAGTCTGCTGTCGCGAGCGCTCGTGGGTGGAGAGGTCTCGTCTTACCGCGTGCCGACCACACTTTACAGTACAAGAGGCTTCTTGGTCGCAGCGAGTGACTCCACCATTGCTGTCCATAACGTCTCTCGGTCACACGGTGGAGCTGTGAAGATCGCCACTGTGTGCACAACATCGACAGGCTCGCGATTGAGAGCCTCCCGCTCGGAGGATGGTGGAAGCGACAGCTCAAGCACCGACGACCGCGTCCTGCTTGCTGTCTCGGAAGGCGCGTTCGTGACGAACATCGCGTTCGTGGCCTCCTCGCAAGCCACACCAGGAAACGAGGTGCAAGTCTTCCAGAGTCTGATCTCGACCGGAGGCGAGAAACCGGAGGCGTCGTGGATCGGCATGACGTTCGTCGGCGCGATCTTTGTTGCTGTACTAGCGCTGCAGTTCTGCTTGCGCCGGCAGCAAGGTCCGAGTCAAGACGATCCATGGAGCGCGACGAGCGGCAGGCGAAGTCACCGAGGATCTGCGGTGGGCTCCAGCTCTCCTACTTCGGCGACGGGGTCTCCCTTTCGAGGCCAGGAGCAGAGCGGGCGGTTCAACCCTCGCGGCGCACAAGGGTACGACTACGAGCATCTGTCACAAGAGATGAACGCGGCTATGGCAAGCAGAACCGCCCGCGACTTGCGTGCCTTCTCGTCCTCCGCTGGGAAGAACCGAGGGGTGCCAGTGACTGACCGCGAGCGCTTCGGTCCGTCCTATGACGCCCTCAGCGATGATCTCAAGCGCAAGATCGCGAAGGCAAGAAGGGAGACGCTCGAGTGCGCTTTCGACAGCGACGAAGACGACTCGTTCTAGGCGCCCGTACAGCTATCGTCCGCCGAACGAAGTCACTGGATCTGTGCGGCAACAGCCTTCTCGTGGTACTTGGCATCGTTCTCGTGCAGCTTCCGGATGAGCGGGTCGATCTGAAGCTGGAAGTGCTGCAGCGCCGACGGGTGCGCTCGCAGCATCTCGAGCGCAGTAGGTAGCTGCAAGAAGCCGCATCGGCTCTGATCGTACACCACCATGTGCTTTTTCAACCACGTGTACATACGCTCGAAGTGCCGCGCGTCCGTGTCGTCCAAGCTCTTGTTGTGGCTTGGCTTCGACTCTGGCACCGGTCGCTTGTGGAAGTGGTCCTGCAGCATCTGGAAGAGCTCGGCGCGCGTGATGCCGCGCTCGCTCTCGACTGCGTACGCGTGGAACAAGTCTTCGAGGCACGTATGAGAGGGTGTGCGTGAGAGAGAGCTTGGCGTCGACAGCAGACACAGCAAGACGGGCGTAGACCGATCAGAACGCAAATGCTCACACTCGAACTGCTGGCTCGCAGTGCCGTGGAGCAGGAGAGTGCTGAGCGACAAACAGTACTGCGCGAACGAGAGGCTGATCGCGACTGACTCAGTGTTGTTCGCATTCGCTGGTCGGTCGACGTCACCTTCGCTGCTTGAACGTTGCTCGGTGAGTGCATCGTCCGACAAGCTGCGCCAGACTGAGGGCGAGTACGCTCGCACGTACGCGCTCTCTGGTATTGGATCGGAGCAGAAGCCTCCAAGTATGCGGTGGTGGGCAGCGAGCATCTCGAGCGCGTCAAAGTCGACTGCGAGCAATACCAAGTTGTGATCAGCACACCTGAGCTCCATGAACCACGTCACACAGCAGCGACGCACATGACGTCTGAGCGGCGATCTCGGTCCACTGATGTGGTGTCTTCTTATCTGCCTTCCTCTGCTTCCCGGCTCCTGCTGCTGCTGCTGTGTCCTTCCCCTTGCCTCGCATCACAACTCTGAAGTGCCAAGTCGACGTGAGCACTCGGCTTACACGAGGATGTCGAGTGTTGAGTGAAGCGAAGTGGCAGCGATCTGAAGTCAAGTTTCGAAATAGGAGGTCGAGTTCGCTAACTGGGTCGCCAGCTCTGGACGATGCACAAGGTCGTCGTGGTGGCAGACGCCTCGCTCGGGAGTTCGCCGCCTCGCCGGAGGAAGGGGCATCTTCTCGGCACCACCGTTTCGCCGTTGGTGCCGAGTCTGCGCCAGGATGCTCCGTTCCCCGACTTCGAGGGCTGGGTCCCGCTCGATTACACCGTCGCGCAGCTCAAGCACGACGTGGCACGCCACTGGCACGTCCAGCCCTCCAAGTCCCAGGTGTACGACCTCTGTGACAGACTACTCGATCCTCACATGCTGCTAGGATCCATTGCGACCGAGGACGCGACACCGATACCGCCGCTCACTCTCAAAAGGATCTCGCGGACGAGTACACCGTCACCCAGCTTGAGTCCGTCGGCGTGGTCGATCAACGTGGACTCAGTCTCGTCGCCATCGGAAACAGAGTCAACACACAGGTTCGAACCGCTCGGAGTCCGTGAGAAGCTCTTCGAGCTCTTCCTCTTCTACGCGCTGCAGAACGTGAGCGGGAAGGCGCTATGGATCACGGGCTACCAGTTTAAGTCGCTGCTGCAGCGAGCGACTGGCAGCTGCAGCCGCCATCGCAACACGCCTTCTGTGTTCAACAAGTCTCCGCCCAAGCTCTCGAGACATCGTGGTCACGGAGCAATCGCCAAGAGCGCGCACCGAGTCGACTTTGATTCACGGGTGCTGTTAGCGTTTCGAGGCGCTGTGACGAACGCTGGCAGCGGCGCTGGTGCGAGCTTCGACGAGTTCCTCGACGCACTCGTCGATGTCGCCGGTATCTTGTTCCCGAAGACGTCGAGAGCGGTAGCGTTTGAGAAGCTCACGACCGAGTTTGTGATCCCGCAGTACGAGAGCGAGCAGTACTCTGGCAGCACATCAGCGTTGTCGTGGACCCAAATGGACGTGCTGCTGCTCAAGCCTACAGCAAGAGCGTTGATCCAGCGGTTCGCGAAGGTGGTCGGAGACCTCGCGGCGTCGTACAGCACGACGATTGGCGGCTCCCGTGCTTGTCGCGGACTCCAGTTCCACGAGATGACCAAACTCTTGCACGAACTCAAGCTCAAGTCGCTCACAGTGAGCAGCAGCGAGCTCTGCAGCGTTTTCATCCGTTGTTGTCGCTTGGAGCTGAGCCAGCAGTACTCGGACGCGACGACTCTTGCGTCCCTGTACTTCTCCAGCTCATCTGCATCGAGCGACGACAGATCCAGAGACGCTAGCACGAAGACGAGGTCACTCGAGAGAGGCGACAAGAGCTCGACGCGCACAGGCAGCGCCGGCGGGAACTTCACGATCCGCGGAGGCGGAAGCAACTCGGCGACCGACATGGGCGGAGCGCTGGAGATCATGTGCACGAAAGTGATGGGCGTCCTTGGCTACGTGGCTTTGATGACGGCGCCTCCGCTCGCGAAGATGAAGGACGGGCTTCGGCACGCCGACTTTGCCTCGCTGTGTGTTGACAAGAGCAGTAGTGACAAGTTCGTGATACTGAGCATCAAGGCGTTCTTGCAGCACATGGCGAACCATCTCTCGGGGAAGAGTGCGAACCAGCAGCACCACCAACAGTACCACTACCGCCACCCGACCAAGCACAGCGCAGCGTTCGAGCTGGCCAGCGTGCAGTTCCTGCAGGAGTTCCAGCGACTCCACCAAGAAGACGGCATGACAGACTACCTGAGTGAGCTGTCGAATGACATCCAGAAGTCTGCGAGCAGCACCAACTGCAAGCAACCGCGAGGTGTTACGGACTCCAGTTCGAGCGACGGTGCATCCGCAGATCCGGCACTCGATCCTCTTGTTGACACGGAGACTGACAAGGACTTGGACTTCGGGCTGAACTGGGAGGGTATCGACTCGGACGGCAGCGCGAGCGACAGTGAAGATAGCGACAGCGAATCGACAGAGGAGTCGACGATCGCTCCAATCGACCCACAGCTGCTGCAAACGCTGCGGCTGCGCGAGCTCGAGGATCTCGGAAGACTGATCAATGAAGGGGACGAGATCTACAGCTTCCTGGCGAGCGAGCTGCAGCGCTGCGCGCTGATCGCTCGTCGCATTGATGACACGGACGCGGTGGCACAGATGCTCGACATGTGGGTCGCAGCAGGGCAGAAGTACGCACAAGCGATCGCTCACATCGACTCGATGTCGTACTCAACATCGTCGCCGTCACACGAAGAGGTTTCGTATCCGGTCGTACTCGCACGTGGGAAAGCGAGCTTCCTCCAACGATTCGGAAGTTCGCTGTATGTGCTCGCCACGCAGCTTCTGAACAGCACGACACGCGTGTACGCGTACGAACGGGTCTTCTCAATCACGAACGCTCGCGTGTACAGCGTCAGTGCAGACTGCTGGAGTGACGACGACTCGGTTTTCACGACAGACCTGGCGATGGAAACGCTCTCGCTTGCTTCGTCGAAGCTCGCGAGCGCATGCAAAGAGCTCGTCGCTCTCTTGCGACGAACGTCGGATGCAGCAGAAGGAGGCGCGACGTGCAGCGAGGCTGTCAATGGTGTCACCGTGGAGCAAGCGCTAGCAAGCGACAAGGACCCCAGCTTTCGACAAGAGTCCGTCGACAAGAGCTCGCAGCACGACAAGTACACTAAGTGTCTCTTTATCCGAGCGAGCTGCCTCGCTGCGTACGGCGACATCCTTGGACACAACAAACCGTGTGTGCGGGACTACGAGCTCGGATGCTTGATCGAAGAGGAACTGGACGGACTCCACAGCGACAAAAGCGCGTCCGGTGACGACGACCACGGCTTTCCAATCTTCCACAGCACTATGACGCTCTCGAAGACGTCGAGCGCCGGACAGTTCTACAGCGAGGCCACTCGAATCTTTCGCTTCATCCAAGCTCTCGCACCAGCCTTGACTGCGCGATCTTACAGAGTGCATCTCGCGCTCGCGACAACGCAGTTCAAGCTCGCGACACACCTGCCACGCGGTTGCGTCGCGGAGAAGAAGCTGTTGGAGGAAGCGGTCGTTCACCTCGCGATTTGTCTGAAGAGCGATGCCGCGGGTGTCGAAGGAAGCAACGGAGCGGTCGCCCACAAGAAGGAGTACATCAGTGCGATCCTCGTTCTTCGCCAGCGCTTCTTCCAGCCGGAGGTCGCGACCACAACCAAGCAATCTTCGGGGGCGACTGACCTCCACGGATCGGTGCTCGCCTCAGAGGAGCTCATCTCGCCGTTCTACCGCTTCATCCTCGCTGCAGCGTTCAAAGACTTTGATCAGCAGTCGTCTGGCGTGCTCACACAGACACAACTGAACGGACTGAACGCTGCATGCGGGCGCGGTTGCGTCAATGAGCGCACGATGCAGTGGCTCCTTCTCAACTTCGATCGTCAGGGTGAGGGGCTGACCGAGAAGGGACTTCTGCAGTACTTCTGCTGGATCGCGGAGGCTGGTAAGTGTCGTATCTGCGTCGTTTCGTCATTCCATTGTACTGTCATGCGCTAGCTCATCATCATCGTTCTTGCAACGGTGTTCAGACCCGGTGGCGTTCTGCGAGGTGCTCGACATCTTCACGTCCAAGTACACGGAGACGCATCACGCCTCGATCACAACGAGTCGGCCAGCGCACATCTCGAGAGAGCCAAAGGCAAAGAGTCTACGGTCGATTGTACGTATGCCACAGTCAGAACTGACCGTCGGGACAGAACAAGTTGGAGTCGCTGACAATGCCGTCTTGTATCAGCTCTTCACCGATCGAAGGCAGCTCGTGACGCCATCGTCGGGAACAAGAGATCGACAGCACCATGGTGATAAGAGAGGACTCGCGGAGTGCGTCGTCGTGCTGAGCGGGAAGATGACTCCGGCTGCATGTGGCGACCTCAGCAACACCAAGTCGCCGTCCGACATTCGTCTCGACCCAGAGGTCGTCGATGTGCTGCCGTCGAGCGCGAGTTTCCCGGACGAGCTCTCCAAGTTCTGTTTCCCGGACGATGTCTCCCTTTGCGACGAGCTGTTGCCTCCCACGACGTTCGACATTGTCCTCACCGGTTCGTTGTGATGACCCTCGCTCTTCACCTGGCAAAGCCTGACTCACGGTCATTTGCTTGCAGACATGAAGGGCGAGCGTCTGTACGGCTCGTGTCTGCACTTCTACGAGGAGAAGGACCCGATGGAAGTGCTCGCACTCATCTCTGAGATGCAGAAGGGGAAGACGGCGAGCCTGCCGTCGTGGATCAGCTTGCGCGACATTCAGCAACACAAGACGCGCTGGAAGTGCTTCGTGCCCAAGTGTCTCTGCGTGCTCTCGAGCTACCCGCTCTTCCAGACGTTCCGGTCGTTCCTGGCGCAGCTCTACCGGCTGTCGATATCGGCGCCGACGCACTCGGCCATGGAGGCGTTCGTATTCAACCTCCTCGCGGAGGTTCCTCTCCCCAGAAGCAACCTCGAGCAGACGAGCTTCAGTCTCATCGACCGCGCGTGTCTGCTGACAGGCTGCGCGCCAGTGACGCCAGTCTTCCACCCGACCGAAGTCGACTTCACTCTACTGTTCCAGTGTCTTAGTCCAGAGAATGTCCTGCGAGTACGTCCGCGTTCTATCAGGAGGCAGCTTTGCTTGTGTTGCTCACACTCAGTCCGTACGACCACGAATGGTGCGTGTGTGCGTAGGTGTACGCCCTGCTGCTGACTGAGAAGAAGCTCGTCGTGTGCTCGGAGAACCTATCTGTGGTCACACCCGTGATGGAGACTCTCCGAGCATTGCTCCACCCCCTCGAGTGCCAAGTCGTGTACATCCCGGTTCTGCCGTTGGTGCGTTTGCGTGCTGGTTGGTCGATCTGACTGCTGTCTCTGCGACTTGGTGGCTTCCTGATCGCTGATGTGTTCTCGTCTGTAGTCGCTGCTCGACTTTGTGTCGGCTCCAGTTCCGTTTTTCATGGGCGTGCGCTCCGACCCACGAGTCGAGCGACTGACTGCTGATGGCGTCGTGGTCGTGGACTTGGACAAGAACGAAGTGGCGCTGCCGCTGAACGAGCTCATGCCGAGTCTCCCGGATGTGAAAGCTAAGAAGCTGCTCCAAGTGCTCCGGAAAGCGTCGCTCTGGGCTGCGAATCACAAGACGAAGGAGAACTTCGGGCGGTTCAAGACCGGTGAGCTGTCTGCAATCTCTTCCTTCGACGAAAGCGACCGATTCCAGAGCGAGATCGCGCAGCTCTCGCGAAGTCACGACGACTGGACCGAGAAGTGGAATGAGCTCCTGACTCTGTTCTCCAGCTTCGCCACTCGGTCGGTTATCGCTGATCTCGTGGTCTTGGTATGCGTTCCTGTGCTCACGACTCTCTGCGAGAGCTGCTGTCTGTAGCCTGCTGAAAGACGTCCGCAAGTACTGCTCCAGAGTCACGTCACCGAAGGACCCAAGTGAGGCCGTCGCCTTCGACAAGCGCGGGTTCTTGACCATGCATCCGAGCGCACGTGAGTTCTGCACGCAGCTCTTCCAGACACAACTCTTCCAGCGCTTCATCGAGCAGTCGTCGCTGTACGTCGTCTGCCCCAGTGCCGCAGTTCTCATTCTCCCCCTCTGACTCGGTGATGCTTGTGTGTGACGCTTGTGTTTGCCTGTGGCTGGCTTCCTGGGTCCGCTAGTGGCGCAGCTTCCGTGCCTGGAGGAGAGCAGGAGAACTTCTGGCTCAGCGCAAAGTCGATGAGTGTGATCTGGAAGTCCGAGCCCGCCGAAGAGCCCGCGAAGGCTCCTCCTCGCAAGCTCCTGCTCGCTCCGTCGCCGTTCAGAAGCAAGGAGCCGGCGTCGCTGCTCACCAGACGCTCGATGTCCCAGAGGCGAGCGAGTCTCAACACCATCGACGCCTTCCCGGTTTTCAACGCAGTGTTCTACGACGAACTCCTCGCGCAGAACAGCTTGAACGCGTCGACAAGCGACAAGGAGCACAGCACGAGCAGCACCAGCAGCCATGACAACGATCCGAGACCGTCGACGTCGGCTGTCGACAAGACCGATAGCAGCGGGGTTCGTCCAGCGTCGCCAACTGCTTCGTCCGGTCACTTCTCCCGCGCCGGATACAACTCGACTGCTTCCAAGCTGGTGAGCGCGGCGCGTGAGCGGGTGGAAGCAGAGGCACTTGACCCGCGTCGGTCTTGATGACGCTGTCTCGCCAGCGCGTCTTGGTCGACAAGGTGCTACCAGAGCATAGAGACCCCTTCGCACTCGAAACACCAGCGAAGAGAAGCGCCTCAAGGGGAGAAAAATCGTGGCAACATGCAATTACATACCGCGAGACATCCCGAGCGCCGAGAGGTCCCCTCCCACGCCACCTGGCGCTCCCCGCGTTGCCGCTTGCGTCGGCTCCGCCTTTTCTATCCTTTCGGTGTGCTCGGCTCGCACCGGCATCGCCACTCACTTGGTCTTGGCCTTCTCGAACGCGCGCTTCTCGTAGCTCTCGATCTTGCCCTTGAAGAGCGTCGGCAGGAGCGCGAGGAACTGGAGCGAGAAGAGGATCGCGAAGTTGACCGCGTTGCTGCCGCCGGCCTCGTCCGCCGCGCTGTTGAGCGTCGCGCCCGTGGAGATGTGCAGAAAGTTTGCCGGGATCAGCCCTGGACAAAGCAAGGAGCGCGGCGCAGGCAACGTCAGCGCCGCGGCCTTCCCAGCCACCACAGAGTTCCAGCGAGAGCGCACCGATGAGCGTGGCGAGGAAGAAGTACTTGAACGGGACGTCGACGAGCGGGCTCGCGATGTTGACGAACCAGTTGGGCAGCAGCGGCGTGATGCGCAGGAAGAGCAGGTAGTAGAAGAGGTTGCTCTGGTTCTGCGCGATGCGGGTCTTGAAGCTCGCGAGCATCGAGGCGAAGACGCGGTTGAAGAGCCCGCGGCCGAGCGAGTACGAGAGCGCGAAGCAGAGCGAGGCGCCCGCCGTGGCGCAGAACGCCACGAGCAGCTGCGCCTGCCAGAGCGGGTACATGGCGCCCGCGAGGATGCTGAGCACGATCGGGCCCGGGATCGCGAACGTCTGCAGCGTCACGTACACGACGCAGAAGCTCGCGAGCACGAAGCCCGGGTGCTGCTGCTTGTACTGGCCGGCGCAGGCCCAGAGCGCGCGCACGGTGCCCATCTTGTCGTTGCGCCCGCGCAGCCACGTGGGCAGCACGCCCGAGATGACGTACGAGAGCGAGATCGGCGCGCACTCCTCACTGGCAGCAGACAGACAGACAGACTTTAGATCATGCGACGACGACGGGAGGGCGGCTGAACCGCGCGTGTGAGGGGGGGACGCACAAGTGCGCGTCCGGCGCGTTCTGGAAGAAGACGTAGACGCCCGCGGCGGCCGCGAGCACGAGCAGCACGAGCCCGACGACGCGCTTGTCGGCAGTCATGGTTCACTTGCTTTCAGTATTGGAAAGAGCGAATTGGAAAATGCAAAATAATTACATATTTGACAGATAAAGATATGTCAAAAGGCAAAATATATGCCTAGAACACAAGAAGATTTCGTTTTCGGTTCTATGATCGCCTCTGTCGGACTGGAGACACCGAAGGCGCAGGATGCTGGTCTCGCAATGAGAGCCAGGCTCACAGAATCGAGTTCGGATACGGGTTCGAGCTGTACGGCATTTCACGACTGTCGAGGCTGGTTTGAGTCGGCATCCTGGCATGTCACGCTGTTGCACCCGACTCTCGTTCGCGTCGGTGTGTGTCGATTATCAAGTCCACTCGCAACGCTCCCTTGACAGGCGTCCGTGAACACGGATCGCGTTGTCCACGCAAGAACATCTTTCTGCAGACTCGATGCACGCTTCCAAGTCTTCGAAAGACGAACTGGTCGACGAGCTCAATACCTCGGGAGAAGGCACCTCGCGTGGTATGAATCTCGCGCTGCTCTTGAGAGCCGCTGCCGCCGGCACGAGCTCAGCGAGCCAACCATCGAAGCGCGTCGCGATCTTCGACTCGGGGGATCTTCGCTTGCAACGGCGGAATTTGTTTTGCGCAATGTTCGGGGACTTCGCTTTCCTGACGTTAATCTCTTTGGGGCACAATCTGACTCGGTGAACGTATGTTGGTTTGCGCTACCAAGTTGCACACAGCACCGCCCTTCTTTTCAGCGAATCACCGATCGAGTTTCTCCAATTTTCCGCAAATCAAGACACTCCATTTCGCCACGTCACCACAGCCACCGCTTCAGAAACTCTGAGTCCCATACGAAAGTGCCTTTTCACTTGCAAATCTTCCAGCAGCGCCGCAAGCGCCAATAATGGCGACGGCCGACGCCTGCGCCGCGCTCTCGAACACCACCAGCAGCAGCAGCCACGAGAACGGCGACAACAGCACCTCCCAAACGAATGGATGGGGCGGCGCGGCCGACGCAGCGCGCCGCGGGAAGCAGCGCGCGCGGGACGAGTGGACGGCGACGCGCTACGTCGCCTACGGCGTGGGCCACGTGCTCAACGACATGTGCGCGTCCACGTGGTTCTCCTACCTGCTCGTGTTCCTGCGGCAGGTACCGAGCAGTTGCACGTGCGCTGCGGAGGTTGCGGAGTTGGCGGAGAGGTGCTCACGCAAGCGCGTCGACAGGTCGCGTCGCTCTCGCCCGTGGACTCGGCGGTTGTGATGTTTGCGGGGCAGATCGCGGACGGCGTCGCGACGCCGCTCGTGGGCGTGCTCTCCGACTTCTCGACGGGCTTCCCGGCGATCGGCTTGGGGCGCCGCAAGACGTGGCTCGCGGGCGGCGCGCTGCTCGTCATCGTCTGCTTCTACTTCGTCTTCGCCGCGTGCGCGCCGAGGTGGTTCACGGACTCGCCGAGCCGCGTGGTGCTCGTCGTGTACTACGCGGTCGCCGCGAGTTTGTTTAACTTTGGGTGGGCGGCGGTGCAGGTCTCGCACATGGCGCTGGTGCGTGACGACATTGCGGCACGTGCACCTTGGCTCGAGCTCTAACACGCTTGCGGCGGGTCTCGTCTCGGACAGGTCCCCGAGCTGTCGGCGGATGACAACGTCCGCTGCGTACTCAACAGCACTCGCTACGCGTTCACGATTCTGTCGAACGTGCTGGTGTTCTGCGTGTTCTTCCTCCTGCTCGGCGTCGTCGAGCCGTACAACGTCCCGGACGCTACGAAGTTCACGCTGCTCGCGTACACGTCGCTGGTCGTTGGCGGCATCGCCACGATCGTGTTCCTCGTCGGGACGCACGAGAAGGCGTCGATCTCGAAGTCGGAGCGGCGCCTGAGCGAGAACGCGGTCACGCAGAGCCCCTCGCTGGCTAACTCGAAGGCGCGTGGTCCGAACTCGCTCCCGTTCGACAGCGACTGCGAAGTGTACGAGCTGAGCCACTTGGAGACGGCGATGCCGCGGCCGCACATGACGTGGAAGTGCTGGTTCAAGATCGGCATGTTCTACGAGGTCGGCATGGTATACATGTGCACGCGGCTCGTCGTGAACGTCACGCAAGTGTTCATCTCGTTCTACCTCATCGTGACGCTCAAGATGTCGGCGACGTCGATCGCGATCGTGCCGCTGCTCGTCTACGTCTCGGGCTTCCTCGCGACGTTCTTCCTGCGCTACATGAACGAGGTGCTCGGCCGCACAGGATCCTTCAACCTCGGCTCTGCGCTCGTGGTCGTGGCGCTGGCGCTGTGTTACCTGCTCACCCCGGAGACGGCGACGTGGATCTACCCGTTCTCGGTCATTCTCGGCATGGGCAGCTCCATCATCATGGTCACCTCGGTGTGCCTCGAGGGCGACCTCGTGGGAAACAACATCGAGAGCGGCGCGTTCGTGTATGGCGCGATGAGCTTCACCGACAAGGTCTCGAACGGCGTCGCGATTCTGCTGATCCAGAACGAGCGCGAGAAGCTGCAGGACTCGCCCCTCGAGGACGCCGAGTTCCTGCGTCAAGTGTACTGCGTGCTGCCAGCGATCGCGGCGATCGTGGGCGTCCTCACCGTGCTGTATATGCGGTATTTCAGCTCATCGAAGCGGCGCAGCGACGGGAGCGGGTCGTTCGAGTCCGAGAGCCTGCTGTCGCAGGAGGAGCGCTCAGGTGACTACAGGACTTTCTGATTGCTCCGTGCGTGGTGACTCTTGTACTGGAGAGATAACCGACTGCTTCCTCGCTCGCTCCGTCCTCCCGTGCATCGGTTCTCCTCTCGATCGTCGTGCATGGCAGCTTGGAGACGAGATGAAATCGCGGCCAGAGCGTGAGAGGCTGGCGAAGAGCGCGGGCGGCGATCGAGCGCAGCCAGTCACCCAGTCGACGCACCTCGCGCAGGTGTCTATCGCTGTCGCACTCATCCGGGGTCAGCCATCTCTCTCCTTGCGTGTGGTCGTCTTGTACATGTTCGTGTGCGTGCATATCTGTCAGTCTCGATCCAAACTCGAGAGGATGATGGATGTTTCTGTCTACTGCAATGGTCCACCCATTGCGAGGAGCCGCCGGTCTGTGATCTGTGTCGAGCGCGTCGCGGCGAGCAGCGCGACGATCTCAGCCACAAGCACCGGCGTCGCGATGGGTGTGCGTCTGCCTGGGCCACACACATTTGCAATGTGGACTTGATGGTTTGAGCCCATAATTCATCTCTCATTCAGTCCGAATTCAGTTTGTTTCAGGTGATTGAGCCATATGTTGCATCCCATTTGCCTCCCAATTCGACTTTAATTGGGTGTATTTGGATGTTTCCCAATTTTGTCGAGTTTTTGCACAACGTGTTGTATCGTGCTGACTTTCCTGACTTCATCCAGGTCGACGCGAAACAGCATACACAGCGACGACGGGACGCTCAAGATCTGTTCCAAGCAGGAGGGACACAGCAAGCAACGCACAACGAGTACTGTTCGCGCGGCTCGGTGTGCTCAATCGCGCTCGAAAAGTATTGGAAGTGCGCGACCCGAGAATCCGAGATGGAGCTAGTAAACTTGGCTGTGCGAGACTGGCGCTGAGGGCAGCAGGAGTGAGCGCATCGGCAGAAGGCTGGACCGGCGCGAGGCGCTGGACTCTTATTGCGTCCATCGCGCTGTTCGTTTGTGTATTCCTTCTTGGTTTGCGGTGCGGTACGACACTGGTGTCAAGGCTGTTGATTTTGTTGTCTTGTGTTCGCTATACCGGGAATATCCAGCGATTGATTATCGAGGAGAAGAAACAGCTTGTTGCGGGCAATCAATGCGGCTTGTACTCCGCTGTTCACGCGAGGCGGTGGCGGCAGGCGCGAGGAGAGCCGCGCACTGCAATGACAGTCGTGCCGCCCATCCACCCCGTCCTGCAGATGGCATCTCCACGGATCTCGGCTCAGCACGCGTTGCAGAGTGGCGGCATTATTCAATTGGCGTTCCAGAGCGAACAACAGCACAGCGCCACACACCAGATATGAACGCCGCTCAAGCCGCGCGCGCGACGCAGACTGCCGCCGACGGAGACAGCGCCGAGCACCTCGGCATCTCGATCATCTCCGAGTCGTACCGATGCCAATACCCGAGCAAGCACTGCGCGAACGACCGATCCGTGAAGCGTGACGGCGACTTGCACAAGTTTTGTGAGTTCCATCGCAGCAAGGCGAACCGGAACCAGCGCAAGCTCGAGCAGAAGAAAAAGCTCGAGGGAAAAGGATCGAAAGTGCCTGGGGCCTCGCCCCGGTACCAGCGGCGGCGCGATTCGATTGCTAGCCGGCATTCACGGGCATCGACCTCGAGCGAGGGCGGTGGCGAGGACGAAGACGACGTGCTCTGGAACCTGATGCTCCCCGTGGATTTGAATGACACGGACATCCAGGCGCTCGCAACGATGATAGGAACTGCCACGTCACGTGAATAAGGAGAGGCACGGCTCCGTGTAATGCTCTCGATTGTTTCGTTACCGATACCACCCCTCCATGCATAGCTACTCGCACTTGTCTTGAAGGTACTTCCTGCGTCGCCTACGCACTCGGTCGTTCACGACGGAGCTCTCGTCCGACTGCAGACTGACGAACGGCTGCGATGTCCTTCCAATAGGCGGTTGAAGTGACACTTGCACACAAGTACTGTAGTCCTAGTCGCACCCGAGTTCAAGACGATGTAACTCTTCAGAGCTCAGCGATGCTGCGTTGAATGGACAGCTCTTATTGATGGGCGAACAAACATCCCCATAGGCTTGCACCGCGGTGCGAACCGTGTGGATACACCTTTCATGTCCGACAGCTACAGTATGTACGACCCAGACCTGGTTTTGAGCAGAGAGCATAGTATTCAGCAGTTCTTTGAAATACACAATCCACACACACGGTGACGGTACCGTATCGACTGCGGTATCACAGAACACTAATCTCTCCCTCACCGGCACCGCTCCTTCTGGTCGGCGTGTATGGAGACCGCCGTGCCAACACTCGAGACACAGTATACCAGCGGCGGGGGCTCTGTATCATGAAGATGCTGGAGTTCATCCTCGAACAGTCTCACCCGCAATCCTCACCTCGATGGTACCTCCACACTCACCGTTGCACTGGACAAACAACCACGCGTTCTCTCTCTGTAGCGTTATGCTGAACTACTGCATCGCGCGAATGGCTACACCACCTAAGTATCCGAAACAACGGCAAGCGCCTTCGTCAAGAGTATCCGGCTGTGCCTTCAGCGTGCGCACTTCGAGCCGCATATCCCCAACTTGCGTTCAGCAAAATTTTAACTTCCACCCTCTCGTCCACATGGTTCGAAAGCATCACCCGCTATGTCGGTTCGAGTCGAGTTTGTGCGTGTCTGCTCAACATCCTGGTGCCATGGACACTCGGCTGGTTGCTGCTCGCAGAGCCCATTCCGATATCCAGCGCTCTCGGTGACTTCGAAGACACAGTGCCAGCGCTAAGGCCGCCCAACTCGTGCCTCGACTTGCGGAAGATCCGCACTACAACCCTGTTGCACTCACACGTTTGTCGGCGGAGGATTGTGTCCGCGCAATGTCTGTTCTCTCATCGTAAGCTCTCGTCCGCCGTGCTGCTCGTCATTACTCAACTGGAGTCCCAGGGCATAGTGCTCTATCAAAGCCCACGCTACAAACCTTCGGGTTCGACACTTCTTCGCCGCAAACTACCTCCACCAGCCAACACCCCCATCCTCGAACATAAATGAAGTCGTCGTCTATTGTCGATGCGAAGACAGCACGCACGGCACAGACTGCGGCTGACCGAGCCAGCGCCGAGCACCTCGGCATCTCGATCATCTCCGAGTCGTACCGATGCCAATACCCGAGCAAGCACTGCGCGAACGACCGATCCATGAAGCGCGACGGCGACTTGCACAAGTTTTGTGAGTTCCATCGCAGCAAAGCGAACCGGAACCAGCGCAAGCTCGAGCAGAAGAAGAAACTCGAGTCCATGAAGTCGACCCTCAGTCCCCGTCATCAGCTCCGCATCGACACGCTCATCAGCCCCTCGTTGCTCTTAACCCAGGTACACCCGATCGACGGTCACAATCATCACGATGGCGGCGATGACGGCGATCACAAGGACGCGCTCTGGGACTTGCTTCTCCCTGTGGATCTCGACGACACCGATATTCAGGCACTCGCCGCCATGATCGAGTCTGCGATGGACAACTAAAGTCTACGATAGCAGCCGCAGTTATGGAGGTGATCGGCCAAGAACTTCACATCACGATCCCTAACGTGCTTTCGGAGAGCGTAGCAGTGGCCTGGGTGGTCGATTGTCGTCGACGCACGGTTCGTTTGCTGTCTGTGATCTCTCGCGACGACTATTCAGAACCTGTAAATCTGAGTGTCGCTGTGCTCACCACCGGTGCCGTCGTCGGTCTCGGTGAGCACATCGACAAGCACGCGGAGATCCTCCTCGTCCAAGTCCATAGCTTGGAGTATGCCAGACGGCTGCTGCGATGGCGCAAGCGGGAAGCGCCGTCTGGTCTCCGCGGATGTCCAGAACTGCCGATCCAGCTGCTCCACGTACGCCTGGATGGACATCAGCAGGGGTAGCATTGCGGGCTGCGATAGGTCCTGGTATCGAAGCTGCCGCTGCAGCTGCAATTCAAGTGGGCTCATGATTGCCTGTGCTGCCTCCATTGTCGTCGTAGTAGTCTCCGCTCCAGCGCTCGGACGGGAAGCGAGTATTGGCTGTGCGAAAGGCGATGTCGTCATCTCCGCTGCCATCGAAGTCGCCGGCTGCTGGTGCTGGTGCTCTCGACGACGCTCCTCGAGTCGCCGCTGGTTCAGGTTCGCGCGCGCACGGTGCTCATCGCAGAAGCGATGCAACTCGCCGTTGCTCT
>JAASGM010000433.1:0-20172 GCA_023334215.1 Globisporangium cystogenes | reverse complement strand
GCGCGACTTCGGCCCGCGCCTCTTCTCGTCGCTCGCCGGCTGGGGCTCCGACGTCTTCACGAAGAACGACTACTACTTCTGGGTCCCGATCGTCGGTCCGCTCGTGGGCGGCGCCATCGGCGGGCTCGCGTACACGGGCCTTGTCGAGATCCACCACCCACAGGCGTAAGCGCGCTCCGGGCGTCGAGCGCAAGTTACTCCAGTCAGCGAAGTGTGTGCATGTGTGTAGTGAACGACGAGAAGGAGACGGGGAGTAGAGGACGATGATGATGATGAACATGGAGATGCTTGCGATCCTGAGGCGTTCGACTGTCGATGCAAGCGCGTCGAGTGCGAGCGAACCGACGCGAGAAGGAAGCTCGTGGCCGACGCCGCCTCACACGTCACACGCGCTGCGTCGAGAAGCGAGAGACGCACATGCTCAAGACGACGCGAGACGAGGTCTCCGCCGCACCGCCGACGCCGCCAGATGAGTTGTTGGCGTCCGGCGCATGGTCGTCGTCGACCGAGTCGAGTCCCGACCGACGCAGTGGTGACACCAGCGGCGATGGCGGAGCTACTTGTCTTGAGAGCGACTTCGCGCGCGGGCTGCGCCAGGAGCTCTCGAGGCGCTTGCGCTCGTCTGTCGCCTCGACGGCAGCGCGTGCTCGCGACCTGCACGCGCTGGTCGCAGACGCTCGCGACGACAGCAGCGAAGACGAGGATGGCGGCTCCGAACGCACTGGTGATCCAGACGACGGGGTCAGCAGCGCTGCTCCTGCTGCCGACGCCGCTCAACTCGAGCAGCGGCTGCGCGAGCTGATCGAGTCGAGCGCCGAGGTTCGTGGCTACTCACACCACCTCGCTTCTCTTCTCACTCCGCGTCTCGGACGCTGACGCGTGTGCGTCCGGCCCACTCGTCAAGCGTGAGGCCGCGTGGAGGCGAGAGAACGCGCTGGTGCGCGCGCAGCTCGAGGCGAGTCGCCAGGAGGGCGAGCGCCTGCGACGCGCTCTCGCAGACCAGGCGGGTGCTCGCGCCGCTGTCGACACGACGGCGTCACCCCGCGAGCGCGCGCTGCTGCGGTTCATCGTCGAGGTGCTGGGGGAGGACACCGTTCGCGCCGTTCTGCGCGCGAACCCGCACGCGGCGCCGGCGGAGCTGCGCCAGCAGCTGCGTCACTTCCACCACCACCAGCAGCACCAGCAGGTGACAAGGAACTCGCAGCCCAAGAGCTCACTGGACGCCGTCTACGCCAAGTGCGAGTGGCTGGTTGCTGCTGAGTGTGAACGCTGTCAACTGCTCGTCCCCTGACGACGCACTCGCTCGCCCACTCTGCAGGTTCAGGCGAGACGACCTGTGAAGGTGACCGGCGCAGCCGCCATCGATCATCCACAAGGAGGAAGACACGTTGGATTCGTTCGAACAAGCCTTCTGTCTGCGTCATCATCGTCGTTCGTCATCTGCTACATCGTCATCATCGTCGGTCGATATCGTATCGTTGTCGGTCGTTGTCGGCTCTTGCGTCCTGCGTCCTGCGCGCCTAGTCGACGATGAGCACCTTGAGCATATTTGTCGAGCCCGAGCGCGCCTCCTGCATGCCGTGGATCGCGACGACCGTGTCGCCCTTCTGGATCCACCCAAAGCTCTTGCCGAGGTCCGTGGCGCGGTACAGGATCGAGTCCGTGCCGATCATCGAGCCCATGACGCGCGCCGTCGTGCCCTTGAACGTGCCCTCGGCCTGCCGCGCCGTCTCGCCGAGCGCCGTGAGCACCAGGATCGGCTGCGACGGGCGATACTTGGCGATCAGGCGCGCCGTCGTGCCCGACTCGGTGAGCACGACGATCATCTTGGCGTTGATGTCGATCGCCGTCTTGACGGCCGACGACGCGATCGCCTCCTGCGTGCTCATGGCGCCGGTCGACTCGAGCACGCTGTTGCGCAGCGCCTGGTAGAGCTCGTCGTGGTGGATCGCGCCTTCCGCCTGCACGCAGATCTTGCTCATCATCTGCACGGCCTCGACCGGGTAGTCGCCGTTCGCCGTCTCGCCCGAGAGCATGACCGAGTCCGCGCCGTCGAGCACGGCGTTCGCCACGTCCGTGCACTCGGCGCGCGTCGGCCGCGGGGACTTGATCATCGACTCGAGCATCTGCGTGGCCGTCACGACCGGCTTGCCAGCGATGTTGGCCTTGCGGATCATCATCTTCTGCGCCAGGAAGACCTTCTCCGGCGGGATCTCCATGCCCAGGTCACCGCGCGCGACCATGATGCCGTCCGTGCGCTCGAGGATCTCGTCGTAGTTCTCGAGCCCTTCCTGGCTCTCGATCTTGGCGATGATCTTGATCGCGCGCCCGCGCGGCCCGAGCACCGCGCGGATGTTGTCGATGTCCTTGCCCGTGCGCACGAACGACGCGGCGATGAGGTCCACACCCTGCACGAGCCCGAAGTTCACGAGGTCATCCTCGTCCTTGGCCGTGAGCGTCGGCAGGAGCACCTTGGCGCCCGGCAGGTTCATGTTCTTGCGCTCGCCGATCACCGCCGTGTTCTCCGCGCGGGTCTGTCGGACAGCGAGCGAGCACGAGAGCACGTGATGACGTAAGTGGCTAGCAGCAGCAACGACGTCAACAGCACTCCACACACACGAGAGGCGGACGTACGATGACGTAGGTGTCGTGCACCTCGAGGATGTTGAGCACGAGCGAGCCGTCGGCGACCAGCACGGTGCCGCCGACCACGACCGACTGCGGGAGCTCCGGGTACGACACCGCGAGCTTGGAGGCGTCGCCGATGAAGTCGTAGTCCGTCGTGAGCTCCACGAGGCTGCCCTTCTGGATCGTCACGTTCGCGTGGTCCTTGAGGAAGCCCGTACGGATCTCCGGGCCCTTGGTGTCGAGCATGACCGCGATCTGCGCCGTCGTCCAGAGAGACCCAAGCAGAAGCAGCAGCAGCGTCAGCATGAGCGATACCAGCAGCAGCACTACTAGCAGCTTCTCAAGTGGCGACGCACGTGCTTGTGCGGGCGGCTCGCGAGCGCGCCGCGCAGGCGGCTGAGCGTCTCGCTGTGCGTGGCGTGGTCGCCGTGCGAGAAGTTGAGGCGCGCGACGTTCATGCCGGCGTCGATGAGCTCGCCGAGCTTCTCCTGCGACCAGCACGAGGGGCCGATCGTGCACACGATCTTGGTCTTGCGCGTCACGCCGTCCGTGCTGCGCATGATGCTCTCGAGCCTGGGCGGAGCGTTCGTCAGTCGCTACGCTCTTCCCCACCACACACGCCGCCAGCCAGCCACCGGTTCCGGTGATGCCGAGCGCCTTCTCAAGCTACGCACTCAACGCCCTGCTGGAGGAGTCCGATCGCGCCGGCCATCGTGGAGAGTGCGGGTAGTGGAGACGAAGGAAGAAGGGGAAGGAGAGACTACTGGAGAGCGAGAGGCGATGATACGGTTAGAGCGACCTGCGCTTCAACTTGCGGCCCCACGGGAGGCGAGCGCCGATAGAAAGAGAGATAGAGAGGGCGGGCGGTTGGCGAAGCGTGACGACGACGCACCGAGCGAGCGGGGCGGCTGCGGTCGTCGTCTGGGCTGCTGCTTGGTGCTTGGGCTTGTGCGCTGGGAGGCCGATTGAGCTGTGAGGTCTGCGAGCGAGCGAGCGAGACGAGCTGCGAGCAACTGGATCCAGCACCTCGCTTTCTTCACTACTAGGACCCAAGATCCTGGTAGTGAATAAAGCGAGGTGCCTGAGTTGTACACCCGGACGTTGAAAGTCATTCGAGCGCGAATTGGCAAAAATAATTCTCGCCCACAAAAATACACGGTCCTTGTGTTCGAAATGTCACGACCCGTGGGTTTCGGCCTTTTTATCGACGGTCCTTCTGTTCGAAATGTCACGACCCGCGGTTTTGGGATTTAGGCTCGGATCTCCCTGCTGATCGTTGTGTCAGAAATGTCACGACCCGTGAAAACCCGGTAATTTATCGATGGGTCTTTGTGTTCGAAATGTCACGACCCGTGGGTTTGCTTGTCAAAAATGATATGGGCGTTTCCCTCTTCTTTCAGCGTGTCTTACCAAGCAGAAAAACGGTTGCGCAAAAACATGCGCTCGGAAATAGGAGAGAGCATACTGGATCCGTGTCTAGATATTTTTGTGTTGTTTTCTTGGAGAGAAAATAACCTGATTTATTTGGAGATTCGAACTTTTCGAGCCTTTTTTTACAAAATTGCGGGTGGCCCACACCGCGAACTCAAGGCCGAACATCGTTTCGTTCGTTCACTGCGTGCACACCGTCACCAGCAGCAGCTCCGCAGTGCACCGCCTTGATCTAACAAGGGAGACACCACATTGCCTCCAACAACTCGCCTAGCAGGAACGCAGAACACGGAGCTCTCGGATCTTGTCTTTGCCGACGCGAGTCGGGAGCTCGGACCTCGAAAGGCAGGGCCGCGCGCAACTCGCTTCCTCGATAGAGAGAGTCGAATGCGGATGCCGGTCTCCTCGATCGAGTGCGCGTGTCCTCTCTCCACGATCCGACTCATTCGTTCGCATGCACGCATCCCCGTGTCCATGCCTCCGGTGTTGCTCACGCAGCTGATAGTCGAGTTTGCAAACAAACAACGCGTACCACCGCAGATCGCCACCACCTCGGAGCACCACCCGACCGCCACCAAGTGCTGCTCGCCTCCGTCGGCACTGCTCCAACGAGTCCTTCGTCGATCTCGATCCGGAGCTTGATGGGCAAGGCAAAATGACGTCACGAGGTGTTCGACTTGGATAAAGTATGCCACCTGATTCTTCAGACTGCACATGTCACAGGTCTGCCACGTCGAAGTATCTTTGCTGAAGCGGCACCGCAGCAGACCACCAACTTCCGACGCGCGCGCCGTCGCTCGCACACAACACGCACTCCGCTCGCTGCGATGGCCGCCGCCGAGAAGCTCCCGCCGCCCGAGGGCACGCGCGCGATGATGATCTCGATGCGCGAGATGGACTCCATGGGGCTCAAGACCGGCAGCGGGCTGCGCGAGACCGTGTCGTCACGCACGTTCAGCAAGGCGCAGGTGCTGCAGGAGATCGCGCAAGTGGGCTTCATGTGTCCCTTCCACGAGTTTCGCGCCGACATCGCCGTGCGTAGCGCTTCGTCCGCTTCTCTTGAGAGACTGCAGCTGCTGCTGCTCTGGCGGCGGCGTGCACTGAGGCTGTCGCCATCGTCATCGTCGTCGTCGTCACCGCTAGAAACTGCAAGGCGACGACCTGCTCATCGTCGCTGACCCGCTCGAGGTCTACGGAGAGAACTGGCTCGTGTGCCTCACGCGCAAGGCGTTCGAGGCGCAGTCCGAGCTGCTCGCCCAGCGCGAGCGCGAGCGGCTCGAGGAGCTCGCGGCGCAGGAGAAGGCGGCGAGCGGCGCTGGCGCCGCCGACGACCTCGCGTCCATCGTGTACGAGGACCGGCCGATGCTCGCGCGCGCGTGGGTCTCGTCGTCCGCCAAGGAGTCTCGCGACGAGGTCGACGCGCTCAGCGTCTCCAGCAGCCGGCCGCTGGTGTGTGCGCGCCGAGTCCGTAGTGTGACGCCAGTGCCGTCGGACGCTCCTCCCTCACACCTCTGGCGTTCTTCTCCTGTAGATCAAGCTATCGCTGACGAAGATGTCGGACGAGTTCAACGCTGAGTGCAAGTTCAGCGACCGCGACGCTGACCAGTGTGCGTTCCTGTGGCTGAGGCTGCGGCTGGACGCTCGGGGGGCTGACGCTCAACGCTCAACGCTCGACGCGCAGGTTTCGTCGAGTGGCGACAGCACAAGGACCCGAACTACGAGCTCACGCGGCTGGAGCAGGACGTCGGGCTCCAGGGCATCCCGGACCTCGTGGACGCCAGCACGCAGACGAGTTGGTTCCGGTCCGTGAACAGCGCGCTGCAGTACGAGCCGATCGTGATGGCCGCGTCGAAGCGCCAGGAGGAGCTGGACGGCGACCGGATGCAAGCGTTCCTGCAGCGCGTGCTGCCGCGCGTGGAGCAGGCGCTGCAGCAGAACGAGACGCTCGACATCTTCCTCGACCCCTTCGCCGTGCTCAACGAGGACGACCCGGCGCTCGCGAGCAAGAACGAGAACGCGATCAAGGAGCTCCGGAGCTTCACGGACCTCGTGTACAGCAAGAACAAGACGCTGCCGGCGGTCGACTGGCACCCCAAGAAGAACGGCGTCGTGGCGGTCGCCGCGGCCGCGAGCGTCACGTTCGCGCGCCGGCTCGACCTGCTCGACCGGATCGACAGCTCGTTCATCCTCATCTGGAACTTCGTCGACCTCATCCACCCGCAGCTCATGCTCGAGGCGCCGCAGGACGTGCTCACGCTGCGGTTCAACCCGACGCAGCCGCACGTGATCGCCGCGGGGCTCTACAACGGCCAGGTGCTCGTCTGGGACTTCTCCAAGGCCGAGGGCAAGGCCAAGCACGTCGGCGGCGCCGCCAAGAGCGCCGTCGGTGGCTCTGGCGCGCGCCAGCACGACGAGCCGCCCAAGCAGCTCCCGCCCGTCAAGCCCACGTTCGTGTCGTACATCGACGCGAGCCACCGGCGGCCCGTGGCCGACCTGCTCTGGCTGCCCGCGGGCATGGAGGTCAACAACCGCGGCCACCTCGTGCCGGCGGCCGACGCGAGCGTGCACCAGTTCGTGACGATCGCCGGCGACGGGCAGGTGGCGTTCTGGGACCTGCGCTTCAAGGACCCCAAGTACCGCGGCATCGCGCGCGCCAAGGTGGACAAGAACGCCGCCAAGGACGCGCCGCCGGAGGTCCACTTCACGCCGATCTACGCGATCGCGCTCACCAAGGTCGAGAGCCCCGGCGAGCTCGGGCTCAAGCGCTTCTGCTTCGAGCGCCAGAAGGAGGACTCGGCCGGCGGCGGCCAGCTCTTCTCGAGCCGCTTCTACTGCGGCACCGAGGAGGGCGAGTTCGTGTACGCCGACTGGCGGCCGCACGCGGCGACGACGACGACGGCGGCGGCCAAGGCGGCCTCGGCTGGCGGCAGCGGCGCGCACCGCGACGGCGACGACGGCGGCGGCGACGACGGCGTCGAGTACGTGCAGTGGCTCTGCCGCGACCACTTCCGGCCGGCCGTCGCGCTCTGCGCCTCGCCCTTCTTCCCGTCGCTCTTCCTCACGGCGAGCGAGGCGACGTTCCACCTCTGGAACGTCTCGCAGCACGCGGCGGGCGAGGCGGCCGGCCCGATCTTCGCGTCGCCGCTCTCGCTCGCGGCCATCACGTGCGCCGCCTTCTCGCCCTCGCGCGCCGGCGTCGTGTACGTCGGCAAGGCGGACGGCGTGCTCGAGGTCTGGGACTTTATGGACCAGTCGCACCGCTCGAGCCTCTCGGTCGGCGTCACGGCCTGCGCGCTCACGTCGATCGAGTTCCGCCCGCTGCTCTCGTCCGCCAGCAGCAGCAGCAACGCAAGTGCTACTGCTGCTGTCGCCAACGGGTCGAAGAGCCAGGCAGGAGCCTCCGCGGCAGGCTCGTCTTCCGCGGCAGGCGGCGGCGGCGGCGCGTCCCTGAACGTCAAGCAGCAGCTCGTGGCCATCGGCGACCAGATCGGGAACCTGCACATCCTCGAGATCCCGCGCACGCTGGCGCGCGCCTCGAGCGGCGAGCGGACGGCCATGGAGGCGTACTTCAAGCGCGAGAGCGAGCGCACGAAGGCCGTGCGCTCGGGCTCCCAGCAGCTCTCGACGCGGGCAACGCAGCAGCAGCAGAGCGGCAACGACACCAGCAGCAGCAGCGCCGCTGCCGCCGCCAGTGCGACAGCGTCCGCGAAGCCTGCGGGCGACAGCGCCGCAGCAGCCGACGACGAGCTCTTCAAGCGCATGGAGAGCGAGTTCTGCCGCGAGCTAGGCATCGACCCGTCCGCCGCGGCGTGAATGACCCGCTTTGCCCCACTTGTTATTAGTATCGGATCGGATTCCAAGAGGAGCCCACCAGTAGTAAGTAGCATGCCGTTCGCGCAGCTCGTGCTCGGGCCGCCGGGCTCCGGCAAGACGACGTACTGCAACGGCATGCAGCAGTTCCTGGCGCAGAACGGGCGCGAGACGGCAATCGTGAACATGGACCCCGCGAACGAGCACCTGCCATATCCTCCTCCACCGTCTCCACCGTCGTCGTCGTCGTCGATGGGCTGCTCGCTCGCCGCCACTCGCTCTCCTGCGTCCTTGACTACTGCTGCTGCTGCTGCTGTGTGGATACGTATGAGCCGGCGATCGACATTGCAGAGATGGTGTCGCTCGAGAACGTGATGGAGGAGCTGGAGCTCGGCCCGAACGGCGGTGCGCAGTATGGACCGACGGGTGGTGGTGAAGGGCGGTGGCTCACCACTGCTGCTGCTGCTGCTACTGCTAGGACTCGTGTACTGCATGAACTACATCGACCACAACTTCGACTGGCTCGAGGACAAGCTGCAGGCGCTCGAGGGCAAGTACGTGCTCTTCGACTTCCCCGGCCAGGTGGAGCTCTACACGCACGAGGCGAGCGTCTTCAACATCCTCCAGAAGCTCCAGAAGCTCAACTACAAGGTGCGCACTCGCCGCCAGCAGCTCCTGCGCAGGCGCGCTCGCTCATACGCTCACGTGTCCATCGCGACAGCTCTCGGTCGTGCACCTCGTGGACGCGCACCACTGCACCGACAGCGCCAAGTTCGTCTCGGTCGTGCTGCTGAGCCTCTCGTCCATGGTACGCCTCGAGCTCCCGCACATCAACGTGCTCTCCAAGATCGACCTGATGCAGCAGTACGGCAAGCTGGGTGCGTGGCATGGCAGGTGGACGCGAGTCGGTCAGTCCCGTCGTGAAGCTGACGCCCTTGACGCTGACGGCGGCGAGCAGCGTTCAACCTCGACTTCTACACGGACGTGCTCGACCTCCGGTATCTCCTCGACCGCCTCGACGACCAGAGCGACGACCTCGAGGACGACAGCAGCGCGGCGGCGCTCGAGGTGCCCTACCGGCGCCCGCCGACCGCGCTCCAGCAGCGCTTCCGCCGCATGAACGAGTCGCTCATCGACGTGATCGAGGACTTCAGCCTCGTGAGCTTCCTGCCGCTGCAGATCGAGGACGGCCACAGCCTCCAGAAGCTCGTCCAGGCGGTCGACAAGGCCAACGGCTTCGTGTTCACCGGCGTGGACTGGAACACGGCCGTGCTCAAGGACTACGCGTTCGGCGAGCAGCACGCGACGGCCGCCGACATCCAGGAGCGCTTCCTCGACTCGGCGGTCGGCGAGGACGAGGCGAGCGCGCTGCAAGCCGAGCTCCAGCGCGCCGCGAGAGGCTGACTGCGGCGCAACCGGTGATCCCAACGGCGCAGGCAGATCGACACACACGCACACGCACACGCCGGTCTTTCTTCGAGCTTGTTGTTGTGTGGTAGTTTGGCTGCGGGGGGAACAAGTGTCGTGTGTCTTGCGGCAGCCGCCCCGCCGTGCGCGTCTGGCTGGAGCGTTGGCGCCGCCTCTACGTCCCGATCGCCCCGATCGCCCGTCGAAGGCTGCGGGTGTCGCCGTAAATTAGTTAGAAGAAGATGCCGCCCTGGTCGTCCTCCTCGCTCTCGTCGATGTTGCTGAAGTACTGCTCGTAGGTCGCCGACGTCGCCGGGAAGGCGTTCGCGACGCTCGAGAGCGCGCTCATCGACATCGAATGCTTGGCCGAGCGCATCGGCAGCCCGTGTTCGGACGACGGCGCGGACGCCGTCGCGGCACCGCCGCCCCCCGCGAGACTCGCGAACGGCGACGACGCCATACCCTCGAAACTCCCTTCGCTCCGGTAGTCCGAGCCCGTGCCGGACAACCGTGTCGTGAACGAGTTGAACAAGTCCGCCCTGCGTTGTTCCCCGTAGTACCGACGTCACACCACCACACGCGTTAGAAGCTACGAACGCACACACACACGAGTCCACGACCACACACGTACGAGGTCGGGCGGTTCCGGTCCAGCAGGCGCAGGTCGTTCATCGAGAGGTTGCGGTTCGCGACGGTCGAGAGCTTGGTGAGCGAATGCAGAATCTCCTTGACCTGGTCCACGTCGTTCACGAAGTACTTGGCCGCGCTCGGCTTCTTCCCGACCGTGACCGTGAACATCTTGGGGCGGCTCCGCGTGTCCTCCAGGTACTGGAACATGAACTCGTCCGACGAGTCGTCGCCGACGCACAGCACAAAGTCCACGTAGTTGCCGCTCGTCTCGAGCGTCGAGAGGACGCGGTCGACGATCACGCCCTTGTCGACGCCCTCGGGACGCACCTCCAAGTAGTCCGTGCCCGTGATCACCTCGACGTGGAAGTGCTCGAGCACCTGGTTCAGCTGGTCGTGCAGTTCCTTCGCCTGCAGCTGCCCGAACTCTGGGTCGGCGTCGCGGAACTGCCACAGCAGCGCGCTGCCCTTGAGCTCGATGTACGTGCCGTGGGTGCGCTGCGTGTAGATGTCCATCACCGAGTGCGTCAGGTCCTTCCACGAGTCGTCGAAGTTGTCCTTCGTGCACAGCCACACGTCGTCCGCGGCCGCGCCGCTTCTCGTGTCGCCCCACTTGTACAGGTACCCGTGCTCCGCGGCCAAGCCGAGTCCGCGGACCGACCCCAGCGTCTTCTCCAGGTCGCCGCGCTCCTTGCCGCTCAGCACAAACACCGTGTTGCGCGGGTCTGCGCACAGCAGCGAGAGCGACGACAGTAGCTCGGGCGACGCGGACGGCGCGTCGCTCTTGGACAGCACGGACGGCGCGTCGAGCGCCTGGTCCGACCCGCAGTTCAGGTACTTGGTGAAGTCGTTCGCGCCGCGCTCCTCTTGGGTCAGCGTGTTCCCGTAGTCTAACAGGATCACGCGCCGGAAGCTCGTGCGGTACGCCTTCGCGACCGCCTCCGTCTCGAGCATCTTGAAGCCCGCGTTGAACTCGAGCATCCGGAAGCCGAGCCCGAGACCGTAGCCCATGTGCTCGCCTTCTGCCGCGTACTTCTTCGTGCGCTTCAGGTCCACGAGTATCCGCTCCGCCCACTTCGTCCGCGAGTTCGTCGCGATGTACTCGAGGTCCTTCTTGTGGCGCGCCACGCGCTCATCCTCAGCCATGTTGACAGCCACGTCGATCGCCTTGACGATCTCCTCGCGCTTCCACGGGTTCACGCCGACGCTCCCGGTCAGCACGCGGCTGCTGCCCGAGAACTCTGACACGATCACCACGCCGGGCTTCTTCTTCAGCTCGTGCGCGTAGATGAACTCGAACGGATACAGGTTCACGGCGTCCCGGACCGACGTCGTGAGCAGGATGTCGCCGACGCGCCAGAGCGGCAGCCGAGACGCCAGGTCCGTGTTCTCCACCTCAAAGTACGCGATGACCGGCTGCGTGCGGCCCTCCGAAAAGAGCTCGTTCATCTTGCGCACCGCGTTCTGCAGCTCCGCCTGGAGCCCGAGCTTCTCTTCCGACGGGTTCGACCAGTCGACGATACCGATCTGCACCACCTGGATCTTCGGGATCCACTCGGGGCTGAGCTCGAGGAACCGCTTGATCGCGCCGAGCTTGAGCAGGATGCCCTTGAGGCGCTCCACGCGGTCGACGCTCACGATCATCGTCCGGTTCTCCGCGTCGTACCGCTTGACGAGCTCCTGCGTGTCCTCGAGCACCTGCGCGCTCTGGTTCACCATCTCCAAGAACGGCGGCTCGATGCCGATGTGGCTGATCGTCATCATGACCATGCGGCCGTTGTACTCGATGCCGATGTACCCGCCCGGCTGCGCGCTGTACTTCAAGCCGAGGATGCGGCGGCAGCTCGTCAAGAAGTGCCGCGCGTGCTCGTACAGGTGGAAGCCGATGTGGTCCGCCGAGAGCATGCCGCGCAGCAGGTCCGAGCGCACCGAGAGCGTCCGGAAGATCTCGGACGACGGGAACGGCGTGTGCAGGAAGAACCCGACGTTGACGCTCGGCAGGCGCCGCGACAGGAACGACGGCGCCACGAGCAGGTGCAGGCCGTGGACCCACACGAGGTCGCCCTCGTTGTACACCTCGATGACGCGGTTCACGAAGATCCGGTTCACGTTCTTGTACGACGACCACGCGTTCTTCTGCTGGTTCGGGTTCCACCAGCGCGTCGGCAGGCGGCCGTAGATGTCCACGATGTTGTGGAAGATCGGCCAGAGCGTGCCGTAGCAGAACTCGTGGAACGTCTGCGCAAGCGCCTTGTTCAGGAACACCGGCACGCAGTGGAAGGCTTCGAGCTGGCGCGCCAGGCGCTCCTCGTCCTCCCGCGGGATCACCGACGAGCAGTGGACCGTGCCGACCCACGTGAGCCGCATGGAGCTGACGCGGTCGAAGTGCGAGTCGCTGTTCGCGTCCTTCATGAGCCCCGACGGACACACGAGGTTGTCGTCCTCCCACTCGATCAGGTACTCGCCCTCGGGCGTGCGCTTCACGAGCACGGGGAGCCGGTACACGACGATGATGACGCCGTCCGTCGCCTCGATCGTCACGTTCTGCGGCGACTTGACCGACTCGTCCGAGTACGTGCGCGCGCGGCTCAGCACGGGGCTGTAGCACTGCATCTTGTGGTCGTCGTCGAGCACGCGCGGCGACGCGAACTCCGGCACCGCGCTGCTGCCGCCGCCGCCGCCCAGGCTGAAGCTGCGGCCCATGAACGGCGGCGGCGGCGGCAGCCAGTCGTCCGTCGGGGGCGTCGCCATGGCCACGTCGTCGTCGCTCTTCTTCTCTTCGGAGCTTTGCACCAGCGCCGCAGCCGCCGCCACGTCGGTCTCCTCCTGGCCTTCCTCCTCCGGGATCGCCTCCGCGAACGCGCGGCCGAGCCGCTTGCTGCTGCTGCCGGGAGCGCCGGCTTTGCTCTTGGAGCGCGCGTTGCCGGCGCCGCTCTCCTCGTTGCCCGTGGCGCGGCGGTCCACGAACGCCTGGCCGGAGCTGAGCCGGGGGATGATCCCCCAGAGCGAGCCGGCGCCGCTGTCGGCGTCCGAGCGCGGCGCCGCGTCCAGCGTGTCCTGCGCCTGCACGTAGTCGGTGCCGAGCTGCAGCACGCGCGCGTCGCCGGGCTCGTAGCGCAGGAAGCGGCTACCGGAGCAGACGGCGTAGCGGTAGCGCAGCGTCGGGGCGCCGGCGGGCACGACCACGGGCTCGAGGTTGTACCAGATCGGGTAGAGGTCGGGCGTGGTGACGAGCGCCAGCCCGCCCTCGCCGCCCGCCGTGTTGCCGCTCGACGTGCCGCTCGGCACGCACGCCGTGGAGCCGCCGAGCGCCGGCAGCTCGCCCACGATGAAGAGCGTCTGGCCGTGGCCGAGCGGCGCGCAGACCTGGAAGTCGATGCGCGTGCCGGGCGGCGGCGCCGGCAGCCCCCAGCCCACGGCGTGGCGCAGGCGCTGCAGCATCTGCGACGTGTGGTGTGTGGCGGAAGGCGGCGGGCGCTCGAGTGGGGGGGAGGGAGGGGAACACGCGCGCAGGTGACGAGCTACAAGCGCTACGATGTATGCGCCGTGGCGACGGCGTTCTCTCTCAGCCAGAAAAAAGTCACACTATCGGTTTCCTGGTTGACTTGGCGTTTATATGCGAGGAGAACGCAAGCTGCGGGTACTGTCGTCGCCTGATGTAAGTACGACAATCCGCTGGATTCCGGACTTTACCGGAGAGAAAAGGTGGCGATGAGTGTTGAACTTCAGTGCAACCTTGTCGAACGAGACACACTTGACGAGACCGAAAGCATGAACCGCCCTCGTGCATTCCGTGCGTCCGTCCGTTCGTCTCTGTGTGTCTCTCTCCTTCCTTCCTCAGATCATCGCTCGCCCACTTCCCTCGTCTGCTGACTAAAAGTTCTCGAGCCACTCGATCTCGCCGAGGCACCGCTCCATCTCGGGCATCTCGACGCCCGACGCCAGCTGCTCCTCCAGCAGCTTCTGCATCAGCTCCGCGTGCTCGCACGGCGCCGTCTTGGACGCCAACACGACCCAGTCCACGGACGCGAACCACGGGTGCGCGCGGATCACCGACCCGCCCTTGCTGATGTCCACCTGGTTCTGCCCTCCCAGGCGCGCGTCCGGGAACGGGTTCAGGAGCTGCCGGACGAGGTCCTGCACGTCCGCCGAGAGGTCGTCGCGCGAGAACTCGAGGCTGTCCCGCTGGTGCCGCGAGATCTTCGAGTACGTCGCCATCGTCACGTCCTTCTCGTTCAGCCCCTCCTCCTTCACCGCGAACGGCGTCTTCCCGCACAGCATCTCGTACAGCAGGATGCCGAGGGCCCAGATGTCGGCGCTCGCGTTGTGGCCGCGCGCCGAGACCATCTCTGGCGCCATGTACTCGGGCGTCCCGCAGATCGTGTACGTCCGAGTCTCGTCCGGCAGCTTCTTCATATGTCTGCGCGAGCAGAGGGAACGCGAGCGGTCAGTCACTTGCCACGTCCGAGCCAAACACACGCGCGCATCACAGCAGCCCAGCAGCGCACCTAAAGTCGTGCAGCTGCAGGTACCCTTTCAAGTCCACCATGATGTTGTCGCTGCTCAGGTTGCGGTAAGCAAAGCCCGCGAAGTGGATGTACTCGAGCATGAGCAGCGCCTGCGCCGCGTACACGCGTGCGATCTTCTCGTCGAAGCGGGTTTCCTTCTCGTCCGCGAGCAGGGACGCGAGCTCGGTCACCATGACGCCGTCGAACGACATGTAGAACGCCTTCTCGTCCTTCCAGGTCGTCACCATCTCCGGGATCAGCGGCGTGTCGAGCCGGATCGTCTTGTGGACCGTGAGGTACTTGGAGACCTCGTCGGCCTTCTTGTCCTTCTTCACCTGCTTGAGCGAGAACACGTTGACCGTGTAGTACCGCTGCGTCTCGGCGATCCCCTGGAAGACGGCCAGGCAGCCAAAGTCCGTCGTCTGCACGACGCACCGGAACTTCATGTCCTGCGGTCGCAGCGGACCGAGCACGAGCGAATTCCGGCGCACCGTCGGGCTGTAGATCAGGTTCTTCACCGCGGTCTCGAAGTTGTGGCGCGCCTCGCGCTGCTGCCGGTCGGCCTCGATCATGTCTTGCAGCGACCCGAGCACCTCCTCGAACTCTCGCCGCCCGACTTGCAGCAGTTTCGTCCGGCCGACCGAGATGACGTTCGCGGCGCGCGGCGCGTCGTTCAAGAGCGCGCGCTCGCCAAAGTACTGGTTCTTCTTCAGCCGGAGCACCTCTCGCGACGTCCGTCGCTTCGAGCCGCCGTCTTCTTCCCAGATCGTGCAGATCACCGCCCCCTCCTGGATCACGTAGAACGTGTTGCCGACGTCGCCCTGATTGATGATGTAGTCGCCGTCCTGGAACGTGACCTCGGACAGGTTGTTCGCGAGGCGCTCGAGCTGCGACTGCGTCAGCGTCTTGAGCACGTCGACCTTCTTCAGCGTCTGCACCAGCACCGACGTCGGCGCCTTGATGAACACGCGCCGGAACGCGCGACAGTCGATCCCCCAGAGCACGCCGCTCGAGAGCGCCACGACCGACGACGACCGCGGGCTGTTGTGCATGAGCGCGAGCTCGCCGAACGACGCGTACTGGTTCTCCTGCTGCTCCTTCTCCATGTACGTGTGCACGATGCTCTCCTTCCCGTCGTCGTCGTCGTTGCGCACGATCACCTGGTAGTTGCCCGACTCGACGAGGTAGAACTTGTCGCCCGGGTCGCCCTGCTTGATGATCGTGTCGCCGGGCTTGGCTTCGATGCGCTCCATGACCGCGAAGATGTCGTCTTTCTGCGGGCCCGTGAGCTGCCGGAACAGCCAGTTCCCCTTCGTGATCTTCTCGAGGATCGTGAGCTGCTCGGGCGTCTTCCGGATCACGTGGTCGCTCACCTTGTACGCCAGGTCCTCCTCCTTGACCATCTGGGCCATGTCCTTGCGCATCTGCGCGCGCCGCTTCTCCTTCGACATGCCGCGGCGCACGGGTCGGAGCTGCAGTCCGAGCCGCGACTCGCTCTTCTGTCGCGGCAGGCGCTTCGCCGACGAATCGCCGCTGCCCGTGAACTTGAACCGGATGCAGATCACCGTGATGTCGTCGGTCCGCAGCTCGTACGTGAGCCAGAGGCGGTAGGACTCGGCGACGACCTTGTGGCACGCTTCCAGCGGGTCCTCGTACTGCGCGACCATGTCGACGACCGCCTGGCTCGTGAGGAACTCGAACACGCCGTCGCTCGCGATCACGACGAACCGGTCGTCCTCTGTGAGCTGCAGCGACGTGATCTCCGGGACGGCGATCACGCCGAGCGTCTCGGCGATCTCGTCGCCGATGCTCCGCGTGAACGCAGTGCCCGGGAAGGCACCGTACGGCGACCAAATGCGCGGCGGGTCGCCGTCCTCGTCGACTTGGTCGTTCAGATTCGCAGCCCAGTTCTACGAAGCGTTTGGCGCAGGCAGGTCAGGTCAGATCAGGTCACGAGCTGCAAGAGGCTGAGCTGTTGGCTATCAAGCGTACATCGTGGATCGGCGCGATGCCTTCCAGCTGGTCCATCGTGAGCACTCGTGCGCCAGCTCTCCGCACTCGCTCGCGCTCGTCCTGGGCGTCAGCATCGGAGCAGCAAGCACGACCGATCGTTAGCCATGTTGCGCTCATCCGAGGACCGTGAGCGCGCTCGTACCGAACGATACGGGGTCTGGTCGACCGACAGTGGCTGCGCCACGAGTTTGCCGTCGCTCATCGTCGCGATCACAGCGCGCGAGTCGCCCACGTTGGCGACGTGGATCATGTCGCCGTCGAGGAACATGCAGATCGCAGTGGTGCCGCTGAGACTGTCGTCGATCCGGGACGCGTGGAGCTTGGCGTTCGTGTCCTCGAACGACTTGGAGTACGCCTCGAGGAACGAGCAGTTCTTCCTCTCCATGATCTTGACGAGCCGCTCGGGACACTCCTTCTTCACAAACGTCGCGCACAGGTCGCCGGTCGTGCCGTGGCCGTCGAACACGCCGAAGAACACGTGCGTCTCGTCGCCGTTGAACATCGGGATGATCGCGAAGCTGTCCTGGTTCGGCTTGTCGAGCGCTGGAGATGAGAGCGCGCCACTCGCTCAGTCGCTCGTCCTCTCTGCGCAAGCGAAGGGAGGGGAAGCGAACGCACCGTCCGGGTAGTAGCCGCGCTGCGAGACGTACGAGTACTGGATCGCGAGCTTGTCGGTGATCTTGGACTTGACGGTCTTGGGCGAGCTCACGATGCGGCTGTTGATCTGCTCCTTCGTGAGCGGCGACCGCGTGGACTTGGCGCCGGGGCCGGCCAGCGGCGCCACCTTCGCCTCCGCCTGCTCCTGCTTGGGCAAGAGCGACGCGCCGCACCCCATCCTGCGAGCCTGCTGGGAGCTATCGCCACACTCGGTAGATGCACTTTACGATGCACTTTACGATGAGCGTTACGCCTGCCGTCACCACCGACGCTAAGAATAGCGTGGTGATGGCAAATGGCAGCGAAGGAGCGCTTGATATCATGTTGTCATGCAACAGTAGTATGTTATGTTGACGCATGACTGCATGACTGCACCACGTACGGTGCAGCTGTCTCCGGCGCTGGCTCTAATCGTCGGTGCCGTCCTTCTGCTGCTGCTCGCCCAGCAGCTCCGTGTCGGGCTTGATCTCCTCGGAGAAGCGCTTGGCCATCTTCAAGACGGCGTTCGGCGAGAAGACCTCGAGGTTGTTAAACCACTTGCAGCTGACGTACTGAACGGGGCAGCTGTTGAAGTGGACCATCTTGCCGACCATCTTGTCCTCGCCAAAGTCGAGCCCGTCGACCTCGACCTTGACGGGCGACGCTAGCAGGCACTTGAGCAGCTCGTTCCCGACAAAGTACGAGCCTCCGGTCGCGAACACGTACGAGTTGGTGTTCGCGGCGCCGCCGATGTTGACGTGCATGTCGCCGGCGTAGCACGTGCCGAGGTCCTTGCACTGCGCCATGCACTGGTAGTAGTGCGGCCAGTAGACGACGGCGTCCTCGTCCTGCTTGAGCAGGTGCGTGCGCGCGTCGGCGCGGTGCACGTGGCTCATGATCGTGAGCGTCTTGTTGTGCAGGTTCAGGTAGCTGTCGACCCCGGCGTGGCGCACGACGCGCAGCGTGTTCTCGAACTGCGGCGGGATGTACACGTCGTCGTGACCGAAGAGCACGGTGTGCGGCGTCGCGACGAGCCCGACGTAGTCCCAGTTGGTCTTCTTGCACACGAAGAGGACGCGCGTCGTGTCCTCGACGAGCGACGCCGTCTGCTTCTCGCTCAGCGCCACCTCGCGCGTCGACAGCACTTGGCCCGTGAAGCCCATGCGCACGTGCAGGAAGAACGCCAGCACCTGCGCGTAGTAGCCGAGCGCGAAGCCCGCGACGACCGCCGCCGCCAGCCAGCGCTTGGGCACGCGGCGCCACTGCGCGGCGGCGGCCTTGCTCTTGGACCGGTCCTCGGCGTCCCGTGACGCGCGTGGGCTGCTGCTGCTGTTGCTGTTGACGTCGCTGACCATCGTTCGCGGCAGGAGGCTCTCGCCGTCGTCCGCGCGGCTGCTGCTGCCGCTTCCGCGGCTGTGCATCCTGCTGCCCTCGTCGTCGTCAATTGCGATTATGGATGCGTTTTGTCTTGTGGGTCAAGGTAGGGATAGTGATAAAAACGAGGGCTTAGATGTGCCAACCCCTCGTTTTCGTCACTAACTAAAGTCGATCAGCGAGCGCCACTTCAACATGGAGGACGCCGACGGTGACGAGCTCGCGGTCGCGGTCGCGCGCGAGACGCTGACCGTCGGTGCGGAGCGTAACATCGTGCTTATAGTGTGCGCGACAGAGCAGACGATCTCCACCCACTGACGAGCGCGTGCTGCCGCAGTGGCGAATGCGCGCGAGCTGCACGCGGAGCTCTTCGCGGCGCACCCCGAGGCGACGGTGAAGACGGTCTCGCGCCTCGAGCGCGAGGCGAAGGTGCTGCCCCAGCGCTCACTCGCGTATGGCGAAATCCCGTTTGAGACAGTCGACGAGATCTTCCAGCTGGTGAGGCGGCTTGAGAGTGTGGGGGGACTGCGAGAGCGACACGAGCGAGTAGCGAGCAGCTACTGAGAGACCGATCCGTCACTGCAGATGCGCACAGAGTTCGGCTTGCTGCTCGACCGAGGTGGCAACTTCTACGACCTCGGCTCTGGCTGCGGCAAAGTGGTGGGCACTTGTAGCTCTTCTAGCAGCGTAAAGCGGAGAGCTGATGCCCGACCCCCGAGGGCCTGTGGTGCAGGTGATGGCGGCGGCGCTGCTGCACGACTTCGCCAAGTGCTGCGGTGTGGAGGTAGGTGCGTTCCGCTCCCGTACTGCAGTCGAGTGAGCGGGCTGACGCACGCCCCAGATCCTCGACGGACTGCACGCCATCGCACTCAAGGTGCTCGACGAATGGCGCTACAAGACGCTCGACACTCTGCCTGCGGCCAAGGCGGATGTGGACGTGGGCTTCGCCAAGGCGGACGCGACGCAGTCGGCAATCTGGAGCGACGCGACGCTCGTGTTCTGCAACGCGACGTGCTTCAGCGACAGCGTGCGTCTCTCATGAGCTCTAGTGTGTGCGATTCGTGAGCGCTACCACATCCCCTCACATCTCTGGCTGCGCGCTGGTGGCTCGCAGCTCATCCAGGCACTTTCGACAACCGCAGGTACTTCCGACAGTCAGAGTTGCGGTCGTGGCAGACACACGAAGCTCACTGAACGCACATCTCTCTCTTGCCGGTGCAGACGGGCTCAAGCACGGAAGCTACGTTGTGACGATCACCAAGCCGCTGGCGTCCAAGCGCTGGAAGACCATGCTGGAGCGGCGGCTCCCCATGAGCTGGGGCAAGGCGACCGTCATCATCCAGAAGAAGACGAGCTGAGGCGAGTAGGCGAGAGACGAAGTCCTGCAACAGGACAGAAGGACTTCCGTAGTCCTCGAGTCTATGAGACTTCCAAGCGTTGGACCCTTGAGGCTCTGGTGCTTTGGAGCTCTGGTGTTCTCGTGTTCTCCTGTTCGTGAGTTCTCGTGATCTTGTGGTCTCGCGCTTGAGGCGCCACTTCTCCGGTTCTGTTGTCCGTGCTCTTCTTGGTTAGCTTTCACTGTGGTCGCGTAAGGCGTCGGCGGTGCCGGTGGCGACTCGGTCACGGAGCCGTGCGCGCGCGCGCGTGTCCTTCTTCTATCGCTACGAGCACTACTTGTACTGCTGCTGCTGCTGCCGCTGCTGGTGCATCCGCTACCGCAACCGTGACGGCGGCTGTG
>JAASGM010000432.1:0-20184 GCA_023334215.1 Globisporangium cystogenes | reverse complement strand
GGTCTTCTTGCGCTTCTTCGGACGTCTCCCACCACACATGGTTCCGGAGAGCCAGCGTGGGTTGAACGGGAGCGGAGAGGCGGAGCGGGGATGGGCTTGGCGGTCTTGGGCTGTGTGGCCGGTCTCTGTTCACTTGCGCGGTAGCGAGCAAATTGAGAAGTCATGAGAAGCTCAGGTAAAATGCTGCTCACGTTGTCGGCTGCGACAATAACATGAGTTCACTATATTGTGTATCCCTAAAATGTGTGTCGGATAGAAGACATGTTGTGTACTAATTATGTGGTGCAAAAATTTATATAAAAATTGAATGTCGGATACGAACAAACGTCGGATAAGACATATGTTATACGGTATTATATAAAAACTCGGACAAGCGGTTATTGTTGGCCCAGTACTTCACGGCAAAAGGGGTTAGGAGAGTGTTTGTACTTTTAAACCAATCGCTCCGCGTACAGCCTTTCTTTTGTGCAAGTGTTCATATCAATGAAATATCTATTTTGCTCTTAACTTGAACACACTACTAGTACGTTGTATTGACAAAAACTATATTTGCCATGGGATTGGCTAAACTCGTGTTCTGGCGCATCAAATTTAGATATGCTGTTGGCCAGAAGTATTGAAGAGTGGTATATGAACACGTTTTTTTTACGTTTTGAGTATATAATGCGATTAGAATCTATAGTTTTGTTCATTTAGCGTAATTTTGTCGTCCAAAAAAAGAACCAGCGTTCCTCAAAGTCGAAAACTCTCTCATGTGACGGGATAAACATCAGGTTGTGTGAGGAAGCGGGTGAACGCTGTGGCTAAGGTCACGTGTGCTTGCAGGCCAGCAAGTACGGTTGCTTGAGCGACAAGAGATCGGTAGCTGTCGGCATCGCCTGCGGTCGTCACTCGCTTGATTTCGGTCGACCGCGAACGATTCGTACCCCACCGTGACAGCATGTCTGCCCAGACATTGCGTTCTCCCTCTTTTTTGGGGGTCCAGATTTTTTGGAGACACTGTATATTGTGACGCACTTGGCTCTATTTGTGCGCATATCAACCATTCAAAGGTATAGTCGTTAGCATACAACCGCACACAGAGTTTTCGCACTTGTCTTAAGCATCTTGTTCGCACTCTTTGGTTCTCGTGGCGTGGCGTTGATCAGCACGATCTTTCTCTCATCCTGCGCAACCGTAATGAGAGCCTCGGTTCCTTTCCAGCGCGACAGAGTGGTTTTGTAAATCGTTCTCATGATGATGATGGTGCTATCTGTCCATCTGCTGCTGCGTTTTTTTCTGTTTCTACACTCTCTCCTTGGTTGTTTCGCGCCCTTGCTTCAAAGTCTCGTTGTGTGTGTGTGTGTGTGTGTGTGTGTATTTTGTGTGAGTGAGGAGATGTATCATTAGTGCGGCTCCCTTTGAGAGAGTTTTCCGTATACCAGTCCTGATTTATGTATACACTCCTGTTTAATACACTGGCTGTGGGTATTACATTCTTTCGAATGTCGCAGAACAGCAGGTCACGATAAAGCGCCTCTGGTCAAGTGGGTGAACAATTTGCGGCGCGACGGTGTCCCTGTGACGGCAGATACTCTGCGTCTGGAAGCATGTGACGTAGCAAGAGAGTCTGGGCTAGCCTCCGACCAGTTCGCAGTGTTTTGGTAGTGGAGAAGCAGGTTCGTGAGACACCACCGGCTGTCAATTCGAGCGAAGACACCTCAATGACAATGGACTCCGCAGGATGTGCGTGATCAAGCACGCGAGTTCTCGTGCGTGGTGACACGAATAGTGGAAAGCGAGGGCATAACGGCAATTCTTCAACGCTGATCAAATGGCTGTAAAAACTGAGCTTCTCCTACGCACCACCGTTTACTCCACAGTACGCGAACTGTTTAGATGCGCTACGGAAGGTTATAGAAGCAGTGCATGACTGCGATTCTGCTTGGTGGCGCAGATGGTTTTAGGTTCACTGAGTTCCTCGTGATGAAGTCTTCTCCATCCAAATCGGCATCCACTCAGCAAGAAAACAACCAACGACGCCACGGTATTCCATATTTTCAAAGGTTGTTGCGAATGATGTAGTCAGCTTTCCATCTCGAAGCGAAAGCTGGAGCAGTAGTCTGAGAGAGGAACTCATCACACGGACAACGCGGGGAAACTGGAATTGCAGTTCTATGTAGTACGCCTCCGTTGAATGGCAGGAAGCGAGGCTCGCCACATATCCAAGCAAACAACCCTACACCATCTCCGTGATGAAGTTCGTCCGAGCATCTGTGATCCCTGCCTTCGCGCACAGCTCAATGGCGCAGACACACCAGGATGTCGATGCCCACGATTACCTCGCGCGCCAGGTTCTTCTCGATATCCTCGCTCGCCCAGTTGTTGATCTCCTCCGACGCGCGTCGGGCTTACTGTTCTTTCGCGACGGAGGTTGGCCACGTGCTCGCGTTCAGCAGCGTTCAGCAGCGGGTGCCGGTGGTGGTGCGTCTGGCTGCGACCAGGTCGCACATTTACACGAACGGCGCGAAGCAGGTGGCGCTGGATCTGTGCTAAGGCGTGCAGCTCTTGAACGGCAGTAAGTCGGCACTGCACAACCAACGCACGACACACACGGGCAACGACGAGATCGTGAAGTCCGCGTTGCAGGGATACCTCGCGCAGTGCACGTCTTACCGCGACATCAAAACTGCGAAAGAGCAGACACATCGTCGTGTTATCCGTATACTCTGGCTGGCCGCCCGGTCCCTTCGGCGACAGGATCTCCGCCGTCGAGTTTACCGGGTACTGTGGCACAGCACTAACCTTCGCCGCCTCCGACACCGAACCGATCGTCTCCTGGGCTGTACCGACCTCCGATCTGCATCACTTCGTTGACCTGCAGTGTTAGTCTACCACTGCTGAGGGAATCCTAATACTGTTAGGATTCTCTCAGCAGTTCGAATTCTCGCACATAGCAGCCAATCATTGGCGAGAGTGAGACCTCACATACAAATCCAAGTCAATCGTCTCCTACTCAGATTCTCGATTCTCAGGATTTCAAAATCTGAGTAGGAAACAATTGACTTAGATTTGTATGTGAGGTCTCACTCTCTCCGCTGATTGGCCTGAAATTCTGGATACAACCTCAAGTCGATCGTTTCACACTCTTCTCTGATTGGCTACTATTATTTTCAGAAATTTTAATGGACGGTGCTACAGTCCATGTTTTCGGCAAGTGACAGGACATGCGCAAATGTGTATTGACCAGGTATCGATCACAAATTGTCCATGTTGGACGAACTTGCCAAACCCTTTGAAAAACAATGAAAGATATGTGAAATATATCGAATGGTCGTCAAATCACGAATGTGCTATATAATTCAGTAATATGATTTATGAAATATATAAGTATTGTCCATGATATATTTCCGCAATCATGGTCGTTACGTGGGTCCAATATCATAGTGATTTCGTCATAGCAATTGCCATGGCTGTAAACAACTACGCGTAACCATCATGTTCACTCATAAATGCGCGTAAACAGCGTATTCACTCGACAAACATACATCAAGTGACAAACATGACGTACGCTACCACCCCGCACCACAAGTAGAGAGCGAGTGCCACAACAACCGCACAAGCATAGTCGCGCATCAGCCACTACGGCAACGTGAGGCAAGATCAAAAAGCAAAGGACAATAGACGACGAGCTCCTCACCACCTGCCCATACCGAAACGCGGCATAAGTCGACGTATGTTCCGGTGCTGTTGGCGCTGGTGCGCGTGCTCACGAGATCCTGTCGGGCACACTGGAGAGCGACGTCGACATCGATCCTCTACAGCAACAACAGAAGGGGCAGCGCTATCGCGCACTCATCAACGTATCGCTGCGCTATGACCGCAACTAGCACGAACAGGTAGTGATGAGCGTCTCGTCACATGAGAATAGGAGTGACACGCCGCTTTGTAGCAGGTCTGTGTGTTGGGAGCAGCACCAACAACTACAATAGAACTCGGCGGCAGCCATGCGACAGCGTGATGAATCCGTTGAATCCATCCAAGGTCTCAGCATGGCAGTGTCTTCTGCGCCACTGACACAACTCAATACTTGTGTAAACATACACTAAAACGGCGACGGACTGTAAATGTCGAAAGTTCATGTGAGCATCGCAATCCTCCATTCAGATTTGCAATGTTGGCACCCAACCTCACGAGACGTGCTTGAATCACGTGCATGTGCATCCATAGTTAGTGAACTCGCTCGCCCACGAGAACAAAATGCAACACATCGAACCGGCGTGCTGTGTCGCTGCTCGCTTTTGTCATCGCTGCTGATATGCGTTTGTCGGCAATGCGCCAAAAGTGCATGCACACGAAGAAGCCGCACCCAACGCGTCGAACTGGATCAGTGAGTTGATTGACTCGACCCCAAAGCCAGGAAGCGCCTCGCTCACCAATCTCCAAGCCAAATCGTCAAGTGGAGTCATGTACCGCTTGTTGTTCAGTGAGTCGTAATATCGGATGAGCTGACGCGAGAAGTCGACTGTCGGCGCACACCAGTGCTGGTTACTGAAGTTGACGGAGATGATCACGAGCTCGGTGTCCTTGTCTGCGACGTGCTTGGATACCACGGCGAGGATCTCTGGCTGAAATCTCTGGTGCTTTGCGCCACGGGTTCCCGCCGCACGTGCAGACTGCAACCCCGCGACACGAACATTCGAGTGATTTTGCTCGATTCGAGCACACATTGCAAGCACGACGGCGTCATTGAACCAGGGCGGGGGCTGGAACAGGTACAGCATCGACACAGTGTAGTCGTCCTTGAACCCGGGCAGCAGCTTAAACGGGTACATGGACGACACATGGTCGATAACGGTGCGAACTGCTTCATGTCTGGAAGATGGAACTGCACCGAGCACCTCGGTCTCGAGCCATGCGCAGTACGCCACGCCGTCAGCACAGACGCTCCGCAATGTCGCCACCTGCTTCATCGCCTCGATCTGACGCCGAGAGAAGAGACCAACGCCCTGTATGTCGACAACCTCGATCGCTCCATCCAGTACTCCGTCGTCGCCTCCGGATAGCGAGATCGCCTCCTTCTCCTTGTTTCCGACAGGAAGAACAGCCATGCACGCGTCGAGCAGACGCAGCGACAGCAGATAGAAGGCTTATTGGTTGAGAATCGGGTTCTCCATACGCCGGTACTTGGGTTTCTTGTTTGCGTGACTGCCGAACTTCGTTGAGATGTCTGCGAGCCGAGCGGCTACGTCGCGAACGCTCGGTTTCTCGTCGTCAAGCCCTCGGACAAGCTCTTCCAGCGACACCTCGCCACCGACTCGACGCACTGCCTCAGACGCGTTGAATCGGGTCATATCTTGCTTCTCCGCCGATTCCGCCTTCTTGCGGTCAAACTTGGGCCGGCCGGTCTTTTTCGCCTTCGGGTTGAGGTGGATGCGAGCTGTGTCGCACTTGAAGTCGTCCGAGTCGGAGCGCCTCGGTTTCGGCGCTCCCTGCCACTCGACACTACCGGACAGCGCATCCATTGACCGGACGGCGGTCGTGTCTGCCCAGGTATCGCCCGTGCTGAGTTCTGTGTCAACGGACATCGCACCGGTTGCGCTGTTTGCCGACTCTACGTGCTTGGTGCGCATCTCGGCGCGTGGTGACTCCGTCGACTCGCGCTCACCGTTCTCAGTCGACACTTGGGACGTCAATGTGATCGCTTGAGTGGGTTCCGCAAGATCCACCACGTGTGGCTGCATCATCGTGACGTCGCCGAGTTCTTCGGAGTAGAGACTGTGAGCCTGAGAGGCCACCACCATACCGTCCGCGTCGCCTGGCTCAGGTTCTACGACGGTCTCCACACGGACTCGCTTTCCCTGACGAACGTTCCGCCACTGATCTATCACAAACGCGAGGTATCTGTCGAACTCGCTGTTGTCCTCGATGTCTGCGAGCTCCGACGCGATCAGGTGAGTCGCACGAACAGCTTCTCGATACCGCTCTCCAGGTGTCCGATCTCCCTTCGGAGTATGCGTTGGTACAGGATCAGGTGCGTTGTGCGTGATACGACGCACTGGAGTTGCCACCGATGACGAACCTGTCCATCTGCAACGTGCCACGCGTTAATCATGACGAAAACATGGACACCACCAACGAATACATGGACGATGCGCCACATACCTCAGATCAATCCACTTGAGCGGGATCACCGATCCACCGACACCTTTGCGCTTGCGGTACGCGATCGCATGCCGACACGGCAGCTTCATCGAACAGGCGAAGTTGCAGTCGCACTTCCAGTCGATCAAGCTAACGCGATGGCAGTTGCGCTGAGTTCTGACTGTCACCTCCTCTCGAGCTGGATCTTCGATGTAGTTGTAGGAGTTGAACGCGTCCATTGCAGCGGCATACTCTGGCGCAGCCGCGTAGTGGGTGGTGAAGCGAAGCACGTTACTCATATCGCTTGTCCGTTATCTGTTCGACCAAAGCCACTCTAAAGAAGTCATCACCTCGCTCACTGTCTGGCTCCTAACGCGACAGTCCGTGTTGGGTGTCCAACAGCACCAGTTTGCCGGAAGAGAAGTTCAGAACCAAGTGCGGCTTCCAACGCGAGTGTCCTGAAGAGAATCAAACAACTGAAGAATCGGTATTTGAGCCCTCTGACAATATCGACATCCTGGTGGCACATCTACTTCCAAGTGCACATCGAGCACCTTCACTGGCAAGGCCATGTGAAGAAGTCACACCGAAGTTATCCGTTCTTCCTCCTGCAAAGGATTGGAAGTATTTAGTTGCTTTGTACTGGAGAGCCGATCCCAGACGTCACCTGTTCGAACCTGTGTCTCACTGGACGATTAAAAGCAAGAAGAACAGTGGAGCGTCAAGAAGTCGCCTTAGTGTGGCAAAGCTCATCACCGAAGACGTTGCTATGTTTGCCGTCAACGAGGGATTTCGCGATCCAGCGGATGTACCCGATCTCGTACTGATGCGCAACATCGAGTATTACACCAAGCACTGGCAAGGCGAAACATCCAGGGCTGATCTCGACGTGTTCGCTATCGACACACTCGCCAAGTTCATCCGTCTTGACCTCAAGCGCAGAGTTCGTGGTGACCGTCATGCGTACGTGTGAGAGATCGAGCCTGGACACTCGAACTAGTACTAAAGGTCATGTTTTCGTACCAAAAGTCCTGTTTTCGTACCAAAAGTCTTGTTGTAGTATATAGTCTCGTCGTAGTACCTTTGGTCTCGTCGAATGAACTGCCGTATTTGATAGGGTATGTATTGCCAGTCTCTACAACGTGATCGAACAAAATCCAGATAGAGAAACTTCAAACATGATCGGATTGTGATTGGTCCTTAACCCTCATATTGTCGACTATGATTGGGCATGCAACAATTTTTTGCAAAACTGTTACATGAGATGATGGAAGTGCTTCCGAAGGAGTACACATACAAACTTCAAGTATAGCGGAAGTTGCTTCTTCAGCAAAAGCCAACATTGCGAGTGATAGGGTTAGGTCTAGCATACAAAAAGCAAGATCTACAGCTAACCCTAAACATCGTTTTTATCAATGGAAGTCCTACTTCTTGTTGATTTGCTTTTTTCAGACTTCCGAATCTTCGCTTCACTTTTATGTTTTTCGTGTTACATAAATGAATATAAAAAAATTAAATTTCATTCATGGAAGAAACATTGACGAAACATCGCCAAAACACGGACCCAAAAAATAACTAATTCATGGACTGTAGGAGTGCCGAATTTTAAAGCTCAAACACGGGACACTCTTTTAGATTTAGAAATACTCCACTTTTGATTACACCTCCAAAAATGGTAAGTTCATCACATACATTTTCGTACACTACCTGGACTTGGTTTTTTGCTCTTCCTCAAAGAGCGAGTCTCTCTCTCACACTCACAGCAAGCACGGAAGAGCATCGCGGGAGGGAGGAGGAGATGACGACCGCCGCTATGTTCCTGGAGACCGTGTCGCTCAACGACGACGCGCCGTCGAGCGGTGGCGGCCGCGTGAACGCGAACGGCGACGTTGACGGACTCGAGGCGCAACGGTTTTCACTGGACAGCAAGATGCACAGCAACAGCAAGCGCGACCCGATCGGCGGCAGCGACTCGGACGACGACGACGACGGCAGCGCCGCAGTCGTGGTCGTGGTCGACGCGCCGCCACTCAAGCCGCAGATGCAGCAGCCGCGCGCGCCGGCGGTCAGCCGCCCGCTGCTGCCGCCGCTGCGCGTGCCGCCGCGCAACGACGACGACGAGGAGGAGTACATGCGCGACTACGTGGACCCGACGCTCTTCTCCCCCGAGGTGTCGCGGCGCGCGGTGGAAATCGCGCGCGGCCGCGCCAAGACGCTCGAGATGGAGCTGAAGGAGCTCGCGCTGCTCGAGGACGAGCAGGCGCCGCCGCTGGCCGGCACGAAGCTGTCGCCCGCGGAGGCTGTGGGCATCATCTCGTCGGCGTTCCTGGCGTCGCTCTCCCGGGTCCGGCAGCTCGTGGCGTCGTCCGGCGAGAAGGAGTACGACCTGCTCTCGGGCTCGTCGCCGTCGTCGCGGCTCGACGACCTCGACACGGACGGCGACGGGCTGCAGATCTCGCCGGACGGGTCGAAAGGCGCTGGGAAGCACTTCCAGGCGACGCACCGGCCGGCGCTCAAGCGCGTGTCGGCGTACTCGTCGCTCGAGAAGGACAAGAAGGCGGCGGCGGCGGCGGCGTCGGCGGCGACGAGCCAGCGGCCGAAGAAGCGCATCGTGTGGCACGAGGAGGTGCTGGACCAGGACGAGGAGTTCTACGACGACGAGGACGCGGCGGGCTCTTCGCCCGGCGCGGCGCCGTCGCCGCTCGCGTCGCCGTCGGGCGAGACGGAGGCGCTCATGGAGGTGAGCGGGCCGCAGAGCGTGCTGCACTACAAGAACGACCGGCTCACGCCGCGCAGCAAGAAGAAGCGCAAGAAGCTCGTGAAGGGCTTCATGCGGCGCCTGACGCCGTCCGAGAAGGAGGCGCTGTACCGGCAGCGCCCGGACCTCATGATCATCCCGAACTGGGCGCAGAAGTACCGCCAGGGGCTCGAGGACGACGAGTCGTCGCGCTGGAGCGTCTGGCTCGTCGCGATCATCGGCACGCTCGCCGTGCTGCTCATAGTTTTGATTATTCTGATCGCGAGGGAGCGCGCCGCCGCGGCGACGTGAGCCGACGCGACGCGCGTAGAGCGACCGCCGCCTCCCACACACAATACACGACCGAACCACTTGCGCGTACTGAAAGAGGTCACGTGGCATTCTCAGGAGGAGTTGGCGGGTTACGCTCGCCGACTACCCGGGCGAGCTGATGCCTGACCATTACTCTCTTCGTGTATCCTTGTCGTCGTCGTCGTCGTCGTCGTCGCTGTTGCTGTAGCTGTTGCTGCTGGCGGCAGGCGCTTAGTGCTTGCCGTTCACGCGCTGCCAGAACTTGCTCGCCTCCTTCGCCTCCTCTGTGGGTGCGAGATGGAGCCATCAGTCGCTTCATCCTCTGCGCACACACTCACACATGGAAACAGCACCGCAAGCAGCAGACGACGTACGCGTGGCGCCACGCGTCGGGAGGATGCCGCACACCACGAACGAGATGCTGTTCGCGAACCGACAAGTGTGAGTCCAAAGGCGCTTGTCTGGCTGAGTATGCGGTGTCGTCACTATAGGAACGCGGCGACGTACGCGGCGCCGATGAGGAACGGGCGGAACATCGGGCGCGACGCCTCGTACGAGACGAACTGCGCGAAGGGCAGGCGGTGCCATCTCACGACCTTGCCGTCAGCCATGGTTGTCGTCTCGGAGCTGCTGCTGCTGCTGAAGGTCGGGCGAGTGCTTGCGGAGTGAAGAAGAAGGGGGAGGAGGCTGGCCGCCACACATATTTATATTGCAAAAGTAGTCGCGACCCTTTTAGTAGTTTTGTAAAATCTGGAAATAAATAACCTTTGTAAAGAGATCCACTTGTATAGGATAATATCGTAAATAGAGGAATCGGTACAGTGGGCACTTTGCTTTGACTGAGCAAAAAGTGGCTGGTTGGATGGCGCACCCAAGCACGCATTGTCATGCCAACGGAGGTATATCCATCCTGCATTCGCTAGCCTTGCACCCTTGCAAGTCGTCACGGCAAGTACTCGCAAAGTGTCGACACCAACTTGACATGCCAAAAGAAGATCGCACTTCCCATTCATTTATTCTAGTGAAGAAATCCAGGTCGAACACTCTTCACAAAACCATTTTAGACTAGGCTTGAGTATGTTCCGATTCCAATCGTACCTAGCGAAGTACCCCACTTGTCTTTGTTGCCCTCCATCGCTCACGTTCTGATTCTGGTCTGATTAGTGGCCCCTGTCGCGGTTTGATGACTGATTACGTTTTGTTATTAATGCCTGAACAGCGTTGAATTCTTTTTGACTAGAATTTGTATTGATTTGAACACCAAAGAATCACTTGTTTTTACTATGGTTTTTGTGGATTACAGCATAGTTCAAGGCTGAAGACCTTACACGATTGCGTACACTCCAATCTTCTGATCCAGTGAGAGAAATGCGCAGCTTGATCTGAGGAGCCCTTTGAGCCAATTCGGCCTCTCGACCACAAACGCCCGCCGGACAGTTCCCGAAAGTCCCCCGGCCGCCCACCGCAGTCGCCGCCCGCACCAGCCGCACTTCGCTCGCTCCCTCACCCTCACAAGCCGCCATGAGCCTCATCCGCCAGTCCCTGCGCGCCCTCAAGACCGGTGCGTTTCTGCCTGCTCTTACCTGCTTTAGCTGCCTGTCGATTGGCGTCCCGTTCGGATTGTTGACTGGTTCGTATTGTCGAGCAGCCCGCACGCCCGCCGTGGCGCTTCGCCCCGCCGCTGCCGCGCGCTTCTCGTCGGCCGCCGCGCCTGCGAGCAGCGACGACGACGAGGTCGTGATCCCGGAGCTCCACGGCTCGCTCGAGTGGCTGCTCACGTCGCCGCCGCCGCTCCACCAGTTCGAGGAGGCGCCGATCATCATCGAGACCTACGGCCCCGTGGACCCGACGCACCACTAGACGGAGAAGCGAGAAGCGCGGTGGACGGCGCGCAGGCGGCAGCCGCCGCCGTCTCGTCACTCTCTCGTCACTCTCTCGTTACGGCTGCTGAGCGTGAACGTAATCCAAGAACGAACCAGCAGACGAGCACGCGCGTTCTTCTCCTCTGTCTCTTACGGAGGCCGGCGTGGACGCACGAACGGCGGGGGCGGCAAGAGACCGTCTCCGCCTACCGCCGCCAGGTCTCCTTGATGAGCTTCATGTCCGCGAGGTCGTCGTTCAGGACGCTCGTGAGGTGCTCGAGGCCCTGGCGCTGCTTGTCGAGGAACTGCATTGGAGGGGGGAGGGACGAGCGAGCATCAGCGTCAGCGTCGCTCGCGCTGAGTGGCGAGCGCGATAACAGCGGGGAACGCACCTGGTACACGCGCTGCAGGTCCTCGGCGCTCAGCTGGTTCGCAGGCGGCGCCGGCGCCGCGCTCTGGATGTGCTGGAGCGCCGCCGCGTCCTTCAGGCGCGCCTTGTACTGCGCGGGCGAGTCGAGCAGCGTCTGCAGCTTCTTGAGCATCATCCTGCACCGCGTCTCGTCAGTCGGGCAGGCAGCAGGCGACAGCAGCAGCCAGCAGCCAGCAGCACACAAACTCACGCCAGCTGCATCTCGTTGTGCTGGAGCGGCTTCCCGTAGCTCTGGAGCAGCTCAATGTCCTTCATCACCTGCGCCGCCAACCGTCCAAGACGCTCGTCAGTCGCCTCCACGCACGCACCACCCACCCGCCCACTGGCTGCCGTGCGACGCACCCGGACGAGCGTGTGGAAGAGCTGCACGTGCTCGTGCCGACACTTCTCGAGCTTCTCCTCCGTCGCGCGCGTCGCCTTCTCCATCTCCTCGAGCTGCCCGCGCAGGTCGTCCGTGTACTTGCCGTACTTGTCCGCGTACTCCTGCTGCACCTGGATGCGCTTGAGCAGGTCCTGGAAGCCCACGACCGGCGCCGGCGCGAAGTGCAGCGGGTCCGGGTTGTCCAGCTCCGCCTGGTTCCACTGCCGCTCGCTGATGTGCGCCGGCCGCGTGTACAGGTGCCGCTGGCTCGGGTCCACCGCGTTGTACAGCAGGAACTTGAACCGCGACTGCGCCGGGTCCTGGTACGCGTACTTGACCGTGTTGAGCTGCGCGACCGCCGCGTCCGCGCCGACGATGATCGGCGCCGGCGTGTTCAACGCCGTGGGCGCCGTGCCGAACGTGCTCCCGCCCGCTGCGGCCGCCCCGAAGCCCGTCGAGCCCGCGCCGAAGCCTCCGAAGCCCGTCGAGCCCGCCGCGGGCTGCGCAGCCCCGAACGACGAGCCGGCGCCGGTGGTCGAGCCGAACCCGAAGCCCGTTCCCGTCGCGGCCTTCTGCCCGAAGAGCGGCGGCTTGGCCGTCTGGCTCGCGGCGCCGAACGCGCTGCTGCCGAAGCCGCCGAACGCGCTCGTCGCCGGCGTAGCCGCCGGAGCTGCTGCGGGCGTCGCGCCGAAGCTGAAGCCCGAGCCCGTGGCCGCCGGCGCAGCCGCTGGAGCTGCACCGAAGCTGAAGCCCGAGCCTGATCCCGTGGCTGCAGGCGCCGGCGTCGCGCCGAAGCTGAAGCCCGAGCTCGCGGTCGGAGCCGCAGCTGCTGCTGCTGGGGCGCCGAAGGAGAAGCCCGAGCCCGCAGCCGGCGCTGCGGCCGCCGGGGCGCCGAAGGAGAAGCTCATGGGAGGCGGGGGAGCAGCGCGCAGGTCGGCGACGAGGAGGACGAGAGCTGCGTGGTGCACGCAGTTCTTGCTTGTTGAGGTCTCGCGCCACTCGTCGCTTCCTGGGTTATATCACTATTTCAAGTGGATGAACCAATACTGAAATGAATATATTCGCCAAAGTCCGAATATGATTTTTGAACTCATTGATCGTATGCAGCACTATGTATGGTGTCAGTCCGTGGCGCAGCAATGCAAGGCATGGAATCGAGCACTTTCCGCACTCACACCACAGGGGAGATCTCACCAGCGTGCGCGGGTTTCGAGCCTTCGACGATGAACCACTTGAGCGCCTCATCCGAGTCCTCCGAGATCAGCATCGGCGTCCACTCCCGACCAAAGTGCGTCCCAGGCTCTCCGAGCGACGCGACGAGGTTGAGCTCCCAGTGCAGCAGCGACAGAATCCCGTCTGTCGGGGCGTCTTCAGCAAACTTGAGCATCTGGTTGCCGAAGCGCTCGCTGGCGAGTGCCAACTTGCCGCACATATCCACCCAGAGCTGGCTCCCGGTCGCCGAGTGCGCGTCCACCGTCTTGAGCAGCTTGACGATGCTACTCCGATCCAGGTAGTACAGCAAGCCCTCCATGATCCAGAACGTGGCCTGTTTCGGGTTGAAGCCTCGCTTGTACAACTGCAGCTCCCACGAGTCATTTGCCAGGTCCGCGACGATGTACTCGACGCGCTTCGCCTTTGCCTGAGCTCCCATCTCCTCGAACGTGCCCTGCTTCTGGCTGAGCATCGCTTCCGATTGATCGACCTCGAAGACGTGGCAGTCGCGCAAAGCGTCGAGACGAAACGCGCGCGAGTCCATGCCGCACGCCAAGTTCACGATCTGCGTGATATCCGGGTTCCGCTTCGCCAGCGACTCGTCCAAGTACCGCGTCCGGATCGCCAGCATATCCGTCACGTTCTCCTGCGATGGCCCCCATCGAGAGAGCAAGGACAGGAACCGCGCAGCGGTGTCGCCCGCGAGCTTCTCTGCAAAGGGGTCATCGATGATGCGATCCGGACGGCAGCTCTCTGCGGCGCGGAGGTATGCAGTAAAGAAGCCCGTGAACTGCACTGCGTTCTTCGCTTCCATCGCCTCGTGAGATCGGCGTTCGTCCACAGTGGCGCCTGCGTAACGCAACGATGAACACAAGCAGGAGTTTGACGTCAGGATACCGGGTCGCCCATGGAGATCCGACATGCCGATCGAGATGAACGCACTCTCCAAGCTGACAGCGGTGCTTTTAAGGTTGTGTGGCGGCGCGTGGGGCTCCGACGACCCGCTCGTGGTTGGTGCGCGCGACGACATCTTGAACAATGCGCAACTCCACGCGAGCTTCGAACGAGATGAGCAACTGCCACATCTCGAATCTCCGCTTCTGCCAGTTGGAATCGCTTCTTGGCCTCAACGGTAAGGATCTGACCCCGCACGCGAGTGCATGCTACAACCGCGATCGGAAACACAAGCCAAGCTGCGCACCCTGCAGCAGCTGCGTGTTGTCGTCATGCAAGCGTGCGATGCATTCGCGGGTCTCACAGCCAACTTCAGTTCTCGAGTGCAGTTTGGATCGGCACCACCCGAGAAGTCGGCGACTGATCACTTGGAGCCGACGTCAGCGCGATCGCCACCACCACATTCGTCATCGCCAGCAGCAGCCAGCCAGCCAGCACCACCGCCAGCAGCTGTCCGAGACCGCGATCTACCAGCTGGCACCGCGCATCCGTTCTTCAGCGTTCGGTGCTGCCAATTGCAGCGATCGCCTTGGAATCGCCATCACCAGACAATCACACGCGCACCGATCCTCTCGGCATTCTCCGCGCTTCTCCACACACTCCTGGACGCTCGAGCTGTGCTCATCTCACTCGCCGATTGGCGCCGCAGCCCGCACTCAAAGAAGATAACAACGCAGGATGCAAGACCACCTTCACCTGTACCCGACTGTCGGCAAGCTGCTCTGGGTCTGGGCGGCCGGCGCGGTCGTGCAGCTCGTGTGGTGGGCGGTGACCAGCGAACGCACTCAAGAGCAGGAGCGCGTCATCACGCGCAAGAAGAGCGACGACAGCAATGGCGCTACGCAGATCGCATCGACGCTAGTGTCAGTGGACCACAAGGAGCTTCGTGGTGCCGACGAGAAGCTGGATTCGGGTGACCATCGCTCGGTGGTGTGGGGACGACTATGCAGGCGATCGCTGGTACTCACGCTCGCGCTGGCGGCGACTCAAATGGCTGCAAGCACGGCGCTGCTGTACGCGCGGACAGGAGCGTGGCTGGAGCAGCCGTACGAATGGTACTCGCTCAAGAGCACTGGGGAGCGCCGCTACAAGAAGACGACGACGCTGCCCTCGCAGATCCTCTCGACATGCCGCTTCCGAAACGCAAGTTTCGCGCTCAGTGAAATGCTGACCGTCGAAGACGTCGTGAAGGATCACAGGAGTCGCCTACAGCAGCGCGATGCGACGGAGACGAGAAGCAGTACCAGGACGATCGTGCACGTCGTTCCGTACGGTGCAAGCGGTGTCATCGAGCTCACCACGCAACAACTCGAGCCAGTGCGCGACAAGAGCTCGTCGTCCACCTTGCGAGCAGCGATCGGATCTTCGCGCGGGGACGGCCCAGAGTACGAGAAAACAGCGCCAGTGGACGAGCTGACGCTGTTCCCGACGTTCTGGCACAGCATCCTGGGGTCGCACTTCTCGGATCAAGTTGACGCCTCTTCGCCATGGTCGCGGATCGTGAAGCCGCTGGGGTTGGAGTACCGCATCGTACGCTCCCAACACGAGCTGGTCGCGCTGCCGAGTGGAAGCAATGTGTTCGTGGTCGTGCAGTGGATGCCCAACGTGCTGCACCTGCTCGAATCTGGAGCGCTCGCCAAGGACGCTCGTGTCGGGTACATGGCGCTGTCGAGAGAAGACTGCAGCAACACGAACGCACAGGCGTACATCGACACCGAGCAGATCAAGTTCGGGCTGCTCCCGTACGGCGATTGCTCGCTGGTCGACGGCGAACGCTTCTCCGTGGTACCACTCGGACCGAGCTTCGAACACGGCTTCCCGACCAACGCGCACAAGACACGGATCCCGTTGGTCGATGATCGCAAGTTCCTGCTGAACCTCATGGTGAGCTGGACGGTGGAGAAGCCGACGCGGATCCAAGCCATGATGGCGGCGCTGCAGGTGTGCGATGGCGGCCGCGAGTGCATCGTGGAGCACAACGCGCTGATGTTCAAGGCGCTGCAACGGGTCGACGCGTTCGCGGGCACCAACCTGCGGTGGCTCTTCTCGTCTGCGCCGAACGCGTACGTCGAGAACCTCAAGCAGTCGGTGTTCACACTGTGTCCGCACGGGAAGAACCCGGAGCAGTACCGCATCTGGGAAGCGCTCGCAGCCGGGTCGATCCCGATCGTCGAGGAGTTCCCGCAGCAGTCGCTACCGGGCACGTTCTACCACCCGTCGTACCCGACCTCGTGGAAGTGTGTGCCAGAAGACATCCACGGCGTGCTGAAGCGGCTGAAGGCGCCGGTGCTGTTTGTTCGAGACTGGCGGCGAGATCTCCCACGCATCATCGAGACGTACGTCGTGGGTCGCGATGGCGGCAAGTTGCGGGAGCTGCAGCGCCGAGTGAAGCGCTGGTATAATGAGCTCGGCCAGCACCTGCAAGCCGACCTGTTGCGCAAGTCGATGCTGCACTTTGCAACCGTAGAATCCGAGGAGAAGTAGAGTAACGCGACGGCATCTCAAGTATTGGCTCTGTGTCATACGTGGGCAGGCAAGTCTCGAGCCGAGCTCCTGGTTGCCGTGAACACGAAAGTCTGAGAAGCAAGAATCAGCTGATTCCAGAATCAGTTCCGATTTCTTCGAGGACAGTTTGAAGATCGCACCGCATGGGGACAGCGGTCGTCGAAGATCCGCGCGCGATGACGCCGCCAGCTCCGCCGTTAGGTGACGCGCCTTTGCCGCCGCCGTCGTCGTCGTTCGTGCAGCGAGTGGCGCGCTGGCGCGTGGGCGACCGCCGGGCGCCGCGCAGCCGCCGCGACCTCCCGCGCGAGCCGCTGCGGCGCGGCGAGCGGCACCCGCTGAGCGTCGACGCGCTGTCGTCACGCAGGGAGCAGCAGCTTCCGCCCGCGCCGCAACTGTCTGCACCAGAGGCGGACACCGACGAGGCAGCAGCGGGCGACCAAGCGCCGGAGACCCGCAAGCAGGAGCTCGTGCTGCTGCAGGACGGCGACGTAGACCCGCTCGGCGTGCTTGGCGGCGCCGCCAGCGAGCTGCTGAGCGCCGCCGTAAGCGGGACGCGGGGCGACGCCGGCGCTGAGAAGCTGCCGACGACGGAGCCGCGCGCGAAGAAGCAGCCGGCGGCACCGGAGAACGTCAAGCAGCAGTGGAAGGCGCACAAGGACCGCGTGCTGAGCAAGTTCGCGGACGTCACGTTCAAGATCAAGGCAGTGCGTTGCCGTTGTCTCTTTGTTATAAGAGAACGGAGTACTGACGGTCGGTTTGTCCCACAGAGCATGCTGGAGGCGCGAGACGTGGAGAGTACGGAGAGATTGAGACGTGTGGAAGAGTTGGGTGGGGAGTTCGTTCCACGAACACACTGACGCTGGTGTTTACTCTGTACAGACGAGGCCTCCTGGACGGCGAAGACCGGGTTCCAGCAAGAGAGCGACGAGTCTGGTGCGAGCAGTGTCCACGTGATCAAGAAAACGCGGGAGCGGCTCGAGGAACTCGAGCGCAAGCCCCGCACCGGGAGCGCCAAACGCGGAGACGCTACTGTGGAGATGACGCAGAGCGAGTACGTGGAGAAGATCCATCTGATGGAGAAGGAGCTCGTGGCGGTGTGGGATCAGAATCAGAAGGTGGCGGCGCTGCGGATCGCGATCAAGTGCGTGAAGCTTCTGGGCGACACGACCAGCTCGCCGCAGCTCTATCCGTGCGTGTTCGTGCTGGTGAGCGACGTGCTCGACACGTTCGGGGACCTCGTGTTCGAGCGCATCAAAGTGCGCGCGTCGGAGGACGAGAACGGCCAGCCGCTGCCGGTGCCGCTGTCGGAGAACTTTGTCACGAGCGACGTCAACATCCAGGCGAAGGAGACGTGCCGGAACTGGTTCTACAAGACAGCGTGCATCCGCGAGCTTCTCCCGAGGATGTGCGTTCGTATTGATCGTGACAGCGAAGGCGCGTGACGATGTTGAAAGGCAGCAGACACTCACGAACTGGTGGTGCGCTCCAGCTACATCGAGATCGCGCTCCTGAAGTCGTACCGGTTTCTGTGCGACGGCGAGTACCCGCAGATCATCTCGAGGCTGTCGAACATGATCAAGTAAGTGGGTGTTTGATCCGCTGGTGAAGGCTTCGCTCAGATGCGCTAACGTTCGAGGCTTCGTCTTGTGTGGTGCAGAGGCGTTGGTGAGCCCATGGTGGCGCTGTACACCCGACTGTACCTGGCGCTCTACGGCTCCGAGCTGCTCCCACCGAGTGACAAGACCGCGGTGCTCAGCAGCGTCTTCGACTACTTCTTCACCTTCAATTTCTTCCAGATGCGCAAGCTCGAGCGCTGGCTCCAGGTGAACGACATGACGCAAGCCGAGTACCTGGGGCTGCACTCGCCAGCAGTCGAGTGGCTCATGAAGTGCGCAGCGAGCGGCTGCTCCTTCGACGCCTTCGAGACGATCGTGGCGCACTACCGCGAGTACTCGGAGAACTCGATGGTGCTGAAGCACATCTGCGAGGCGTTCGGGCCGCAGTTCTACGCGTCGAACCCGCTCGCGATGCTGCAGCTCATGCGTGTGACGTCGCCGTCGCAGTACTCTAAGTGCCATCTCTACAGCCTGTTGGCACTGCAGCTGAGCTCGTCGAGTACGCTGACAACGACGAGCGAAGAGAAGCTCGAGTTCCTGAACGAGGCGTGGACCTCGATCACGTCGCAGGAAGACATCGCGCAGTACATGGAGTGCGCTGCGGCGTTCATGAAGCTCATCATCGCGCACTTCTCGGTACGCTTGACGTCGATGACTGAGTGATCTCTTCTCTAGCCCATCGTGACGACTGAACATGTGGTGTGTGGCATGCTTGAGCAGCACCGAGAGGCGCTGATACTGCTGAAAGATGTCGTGCGGCACCTGAATGCAGCGACGCCGGCGGAGCTGACGCCGAAGGCGTACAACCTCATGGGGGCTCTGATCGAGAATGTTGTGCACGGAGCTGAAGACCACTACGAGTTCTTCACGAAGCTGATCCCTTCGGGCGAGTTCCTGACGCTCATGGGGATGTTCAAGCGCGAGTCGAGCGTCGGCGTGGCGAAGAAGGTGCTACAGGCGTTCGTCGGTGCGGAGATGCAGAAAGGGAAGCACAGCAACCCTGGGAGCATGCGACTGCATGTCGTGGGGCCCGAGGCGGCGGTCGCGCACACGCTGTTTGTGATCTGTTGCCGCGTGCATGACGCTCTCGACTCGCTCAGCACACCAACTGAGCGTGCCGACGCCACGAAGGACATCTGCGCGTTCATCTCGCGCCTGGGGTATGGCGTCGGATCTTACGGATCCCATGAGGAGGAGGAAGAGGAAGAGGCGCTGCTGATGCTGTACATCGACTGCCGTGGCGCGTTCTACAAGCTTGAGCACGTCAAGACAACGCTGGCGAAGGTTGTGCTCTCGCTCGCGATGCACGTGCACAGACGCTCTGCTGGCGGCCTGTTCACGGACAAGCGGACGAAGAATCGGCGCAACTTTATCAAGTCATGCTTGGCATATGCGCACATCACGATCCCGTCGATCTCCGAGGCGTTCCGGAAGCTGGAGTTGATGACGCTGGCTGCCAAGGTGGCGCTCGTGAGCAACTGTCTGCCGCAGTTGGACTCGTTCCTGAAAGCGGCGATCATCCAGATCACGGAGTTGGATCCGAGCAAGTTCATCAGTGCTGCATCGCTTACTGGCGAGACTCGAGGTGGTTCTATCGACGGACTCGAGATGCTGGACGTGTCCGCGCTCATGCAAGAAGTCGAGACGCACCGACTGTCCTCTCAAGCGACGCACCTTGACCACAGTGCACTGCTGCGCGCGGTCAGCGATCTTGTCAGTGTGCTGGTGTACGCTCCATCCCTGAACGACGACGACGCGTTCTATTTCGTGAACGGACTGCGGAAAGCTGTTCTCGAGCGAATGGCGTGGGACACGCTCGCGAGCTCAGCCATCACGCGCGTGCGAGTGGCCGCAGCGAGCACTCGAGTGCGCATCCTGTTGTTTCTGATGCAGCTGTACGGCCTGTGGGGACAGAGGCGGCTCCCGGAGCGGATCGCTGGCGTGGACTCGAATGACGTGCTGTACGGCGGATACGACAACTTTGTCGAGACGGTGAACTCGAACTTCTCGGAGGTGGTCGAGGATGTCGTGAGGGAAGTGGAGGCGATGAGCTCGATCGGGAAAGAAGGCGG
>JAASGM010000431.1:0-20185 GCA_023334215.1 Globisporangium cystogenes | reverse complement strand
AGAGCTGAGAGCTGAGAGCTGAGAGCTGAGAGCTGAGAGCTGAGAGCTGAGAGCTGAGAGCTGAGAGCTGAGAGCTGCCTGACAACTGACAAGCACAAGTACAACCTCCAACAAGTACAGTTGTGTTACTCAGGACTTGACACCGTCAATGCTATACATTTTTCAATAAATTTCGCTTATTTCCGATGATTGTTTTAAGTACGAAATTGGACTTGCATTTTTGATTAAATGTCGTTATTCACATTTATTGGCACCAAACCATGACCTTTTTTTATTCAATTATGTGCCAGCAGAACGAGCCCCGAAAGCGGAGCGCTATGACATCGTGTGGTTGCCTGTGCGCTGATCGATATGCTTTCACATGCTGACGTCAGGTGGTCAAGTGTATAGCAGGAAAGCAAAGCCATACACATCCAAACACGACTCCTTTTGCAAGGAAGCCACATTCGCATGTTTCTCATTCTTCATTCATCTCTCAGACGCACATGCTTCAGATCCCCGCGTGCGAGGTGCGATACGAGCGCGAGTGCTCGTGGCTCATGCGAAGCTAACCTGTGTGTGTGTCCAGCATGCTCACAACGAACGCTTCGCTGATCCTAGGATCGCGGCGATCGGTGTCGTCGGCGCCTCGAGGAGACAGCAGGTGTTCGGATAGCAGCTCGTTCAGCCTGGCGTATATCCTGAACGACATGAGTGGTGGCGACGATAGCGATGATAGCGACGCCGACGACGATGATCCGGCCGCACTCATCGAGGCGCTGCGAAGGCGCCAGCGGCAGTACGAGCTTTGCTACCGACAGCGCGAGCACGTACGTGAAGGCTTCCTTCTCGTGTACTTCAAGTATGCTTGCGGCACTAACTTTCATCATTTGATCGCTTGCAGGCCGACTTCCAAGAGCAAGAGTCGGAATGTCTCGGACTCGAGGCCAAGCTCAGCGAGTTGCGGCATAAAGGGAACGGCGGCGTCGTGGCGAACGTCCCAGGCGACAGAGCATCGCTGACTGCTCTAGACCGTCTCAAGCTGCTGAAGCTCGAAGAGCGGGCACTCGAGTTCGATCGCGCCACCCTCTACGCGTTCGCCGCGTGGCGACGACGCATGATCAGCCGGCTGCAACTCGCTGAGGACGCGGTGGTTACCGCAAAGGACGTCGAGTCCTTCTTGAAGACCTTGGCGGGCGGCCGCGACGCGAGACTCTACACTGTGCAGCCGATCTCGTTCACGTGGTAGAACGAGTCTGTGACACTGTTGGAGGCAAGCACGAGAGTGATAAGTTAAACGAAGAGTAAGTTAGAAGTCGCACTTCAGGTAAATGAGCGTCTGGTACGCTCTACTCACCGACAATCGTGAGCCGGTCGAGCAGCTCGCCCACGTTCTCCAAGTCGATGAGCGACCGGTGGACCGAGATGAGGATCCGGAGTCTGCACGTGTCGTAGTTCTTGGGGAAGTGCTGCAGCACGAAGTGCGCCTGCTCGCACGTGACGAACCTGTCGGCGATTGCGAGGTGGAACAAGAGCAGCTGGTACTTGAGGTCCTTGCGCTTGTGCAGCGGGATGTAAATGGCATACACCTCGGCGCCGACCTGCTTCATGAGCTGCTCGAGCATCAGGTCGGGCGCCAGTGGCTGGTAGGGTTTGTAGTTGTGGACTGAATCATCGACGGGCCGAAAGCGTCGAGGAGCCGCCGTTGCTCTTCAGCCGTGAGCACTGAGTCCTAGGACCAGTTCCGCACACCGGAGGTTTGTGGCACTGGATACATCGAGTTGACTCGCTGAAGGAGATATAACGAGGATGACGATATTGAGACTGTCGACAGTTCTAACTCTCCGCCTCCGACAACTGATGGCTCTCAGTGCGCTGCTGCTGCTGCCCGTGCTCGATGCTCGATGCTCGATGTTCATCAGGATCACTTCCTTGATTAGCAACGCAAGCGAGTGGTCGTAGCGAACGATCTCCCCAGGAACGATGTCGAAGCGGACTTTACTCAGCACACTCGCCATGACGAACTTGACCTCGAGCATCGCGAGGGTTCAGGCCACGACACGTAAGTGGTCCCGCGTTGAAGATCGCGATCACGAACGGGGGACACGACGATGATCTTGTCGGTCGTAGGGTCGAGTCGGGTTCCGGCTTATACTCCTTCGCTCTTGGCGCATCCGATTCGGTTCGTCCTCACGCAGACGTTCCACCTAATCTCGACGAAGATGCCGCCGCTCAGCACTTCGCCTCTCGCCGCCTGCCGCAGGCTCGCCGGAGCCGGAGCATCAGATTCAACGACGCGAGGATCACTGCTTCCAGGGACACAAGCTGTCCAACCTGCGCCATAGACGGCGATTCGAGCGAGCCCCGCTCACCAACTCGGTCAGCTCATGTACACACCCATGCGTATCTTGATCTCCATCTTGGGTGTTGTGCGAGTATGTACAGCATCTACCAGAGTACCGACTGGCGATGGGGAAGTTGATGATGATGTGGGGTAGCACCAACTCAGACTCATCTGTGGCTCGTTGATCACCCCTCTCGAAGGAGGTCGCAGTTCCGCTGTAGCTGGGGTTGTCCAGGAAGAACGACGCGAGGTTCTTCTTGGGTTCTCCTTCAACGGCGGCGACAACGTGTTACTGCCGCTCGCAGCAGCACCAGCCTCGCTCCATGTACGCTGTCCTGTCATCGACTTCGCGATGACGTAGAGCACCGCGCCGAGGATCACGCGGATGGTTCTCTTCAGTTCGTCCTCAGCGCCGATCTGATACCAACGCAGTGCTCGCCAGAACCAAAGAACCACGGTGTACGCACAAAGCACTTGGCGAGGATCTGCAGCGCGATGTCGAACGCAGTGCAAACTCGTGTTCGTCCGCGCTCTCGTGACTCTCGAGGTCAACTTCAAAGCCAATCTCCGCGAACGTGTCAATGGCAAACCGGTTCATGAGGAAGTTTCGTAGCGTCCAACGGTGCGCTCGCGTCCATGTGGCGTTGTAGCTCACGAGTGGGCATGTGGGTGCGCTTGTGGACGCTCTCGACCATGGACTGAGTGAATCGCGAGACGATCACAGCCTACTGTTGTGCTGCTGCCGTTCGTGTTCCTTATTATCGCCCTGCACACCAAGGACATTCATTGTGTGTAGAAGTCTGCTTGTCGTCGCTTCAATCTCAACGGCAGCTACCCTACCCAGTTTGTGTCCACCACGATACCATGTCGACTTGGTTGTCCAGGAAGACCCTGTTGAGGCCTCTCACCAGAATCGCGTGATAAGAAACCACAGAGTTCCCTCGACTCAATCTCAATCGTGTGAGACGTGACGAACTTTGCTCGTTCAAATCCCAGTGAGTGGTACGCGGAGATAACAGGTTGACAACGATGCGTGGGTGTACACGACACCACGGGGCTGAACTCAGCGCAGCGAATGTGCGAACCAGTTCCACTCAAAGCTGCAGCACCACCACAGCCGACGGAGACCATGGTCTCGAAGCCGTCGCTGCTGCAGCGATGGTGCTGAGCGCGGATCTGGACAAGGGCATGTAGAAGCGGCTCAAGAGCGACGGCTTCAAGTACCCAATGTTTTACTGGCGGCTGGAGATGGTCGAGTGCATGTTGCGCAAGAAGAAACTGCTCGACGTTGAGTTCGGACGGTGAGAAATGTGATCCGGGAGAGCGGAGCCGGAGACGATGAGAAGAAGGCCCAAGACGAGGCAGAGCTTGCTGTGAACGTGTCTAGCGGTGTCCAGTGGTGCGTCGCGACTCACAGATTTATCTCGATCGTAAGTCCGCGTCTCCAGCATCAGGCTGACGCCACCCACACCAGCGAGATCGGATGTTGGCGTGAGAAGAGTTGCGTTCGGATTGTTTGCTTGGCCTGCAGGAAGGCTGGAAGAAGTCGAGGCAGACGTGTGTTGCGACTGTTGATGAGCTGCTGAAGCTCTTCCTCCTGCACGAGGCGAGTTCGGGACGCTCTCGCCGTCGGCAGTTCTTACGATTCATCTTCCTCCCCAGGGCTGTTCAGACGCATTATCAGCCTCGAATGAAGCTCCAGAGCGCGCACTTGTCGTCCCGCGCCAGCCTTGAGCACGTTGTCGAAGAAGCCCTCGATGCCGCTCGAACGACTCTCGGCAGAACGACGACGCCATCGCGAGAGTTGTTTGCGGGTTGCAGGATGATACGCATACGCGAGAGATGCTCTAGCCACTTCACCAGAAGCGTGATTGCCCAGATCGGCGAGGAGGAGCTCAGGAGACTGACTTGCAGACGAGCACTTCACACACATGGTTGCCCGTTACATATCATAGCAGGTTTCAGTGGATTCTGCTCTCGACACGAAGGCGTCCGTGGCCAACGCCGCTCTGAAGTAGCGCCAACGCGCCTGCGCAGCTGAGGTGGAGCGCGAGGCAGTATGCGGGAGCAGCGAAGCCAGAGAGCCGAGCTCACAAGACCATTCGCTTCCGATATCGCACTGAAGAGCCTTAGCACCGATGACTGTGGTCGCGCTCGCCTCCAACCGCCACCAGCACCTCAAACGGCTTACAAGCGTCGCCGTCGCGTTCCGAGGGGACCGGGCCGAGGTGGAAGCGCTCCCCCACGTTCTGGGTCTCATAAGTTCGTATCTGGACGGCGCGACGCCGAAGCGATGGAGCCTCACCCGCGCTTGTGAGAGGGGCTTCGGGCTCCGAATGCTCAAGCGCTTCGCAGCGAACGAAGCAGCTCAAGCCCCTGCGCTGGACCCGTTCTACCGCGCGTATCTTGCCTCCAAGGCACTCGTCGCTACGATCCGTCGAGCAGACGATGTGGAGATCGTGTGCTGGATCTGCTGCGAGTACTGTCCGAGCGTCGTACCGGTGAACACAATGGCGGAAGCGGCTCGTTGCAGCAGGCTCCGCGTGCTGCAGTGGCTGTTCGTGCGCTTCCCGAGCATGCGGCCAAGCGAGTTTGTCGTGACGAAGGCGCTTGCGGCGGGCCGAGTCGACGTTCTCGAGTCGCTTCTCCCTCGTGTCGAGACAATCGGAGACCTTCCAAGTCACGTCTACGAGGCAGCGACCTCCGGTCACATCGAGATGGTGCGGTGGCTGCACGAGCGGCACTGCCGGTCTGATCCAGCTGATCGCGGCTCCGAGTCCACGTAGGACCAGGACCGCTACTCTCTTGGCTCCGCCATCGCAAGGGGGAACTTTGAGGTCGCGAAGTACCTCGTCAAGCACCAGTACACTGTTGAAGACTGGCAGCGACGAAGCCTTTCGTCGTGTGCGGAGAGCGGGGATCTGGAGATGATCAAGTGGCTGCACGCGCAGCGCTTCCTGGACAACTCCCCCGGCTGGATCAACCGAGCGGCATCAACTGGCCACCTGCACATCGTCAAGTGGATCCACGAGAACCTGCGCGGCGCCTCCTGCTCCGCTTACGCGATGAATGAAGCCGCGCGGTTCGGCCACCTCGACGTCGTGCGATGGCTTCACGACAACCGGATCGAAGGCTGTACGGAGGACGCGATGGACGCGGCGGCCGAGAATGGCCACTTTGAGGTTGTGCAGTGGCTGCACGCACACCGGACGGAAGGCTGCACAACGAAGGCGATGGATGGCGCAGCAGCAAACGGACACCTCGACATCGCCCAGTGGCTCCACAGTCATCGGTTGGAAGGCTGCACGACGAGCGCGATGGATCAGGCGGCGATTAACGGGCACCGTGGCATCGTGCAGTGGCTTCACGCGGATCGGTCGGAAGGGTGTACAGCTAAGGCGATGGACGGTGCAGCGAGAAGCGGGTACCTCGAGATCGTGAAGTGGTTTCACGAGAACCGCTCCGAGGGCTGCGCGGCCGAAGCGATGGACTGGGCTGCAGCGAACGGACATTTCAAAGTCATCCAGTGGCTGCACGAGAATCGGAGAGAGGGCTGCACGGTGTTCGCGACGGATCAAGCCATACGGCTGGATCATCTGTGTGTCGTGCAATGGCTGCACGCAAACCGATCGGAGAGTTGCTCGGAACTCGCTCTGGACCAAGCAAGTTCGGCCAGAGTGCTGCACTGGCTGTACGAGAACCGCTCGGAAGGATGGTCAGCCCACGCGACAGACAACGCGGTGCATTTCGGCCACTTCGAGAAGCTCCTGTTCCTACACGAGAAGAACATCGCTGTCGTCACGCAAAAGACAGTGACCAATGCCTACAGAAGCATCAACTTCGAGATCCTCCAGTGGCTGTGCGCGAACTACCCGGCGCAAGTGGACATGACGAAAATCGGTGTCACAAGCAAGATGGCGGACCAAGCACGCGAGATGTTTCTTCAGAGTCAGTGCAGGCACGACTAGGTACCTCTTCGGCAATGATCTGTAGGTTTTGATGTTGCTTTAGCTTCGGGACGAAAGCATGTGATATCCAACCAACCAGAGGCGACTTTGTTCAGCTTTGTACCGTAACATTGTGTTCGTTAAGGTCCATTGCTTGAGCGGCGACGTTTGCTTCAGGGGACAGAAGCCTTTCTCGCACGCTATCACCTGTTCATGGTCGTAGACACCTCACTCTGCTCGTTCGATCGCTGCAACATCGACGTGCTCGTGTTCAGTCTCAACAGTACGATATGTCTTAGGTATGTTTGCTGTCTGCTGGTGGTGATGGTCACTAGCACGCACGCAATTTCTAGCGTCGTTGCGTGGTGCCGTGACGTTGACAACGAATTGCAGTTCCCAGAAGACTTCTAATATACATAATATAGACAGACAGACAAGTCATAAATGCAAATCTAGCCGTGATCTTGAAGAGCCGCGACCAGAGCACTTGAGCGTGTCGACCAGACTCGAGAGCTCCTCCAGAGCGCTGAGAGCGTGCGTGCGGCCGCCGCTGCGAGCTCCGAAGCATGTTTCGCTCGCACAAGACGCTGCCGGCGCCGCCCAAGTCGCCGTCCTTCCGGCCAGGCGCCAGAGCCAACGACGCCAGCAGCCTCAATGGCGCGCTGCCTCCAGCTGCGACAGGTGGTGCGTCGGGTCTCCCGGCGCTCGGCAGAGTGGCCGCGAGCCACGTGCTCGCTGGAAACAAAGTGTGGGTCTCGGACGCCCGTGTGCTCTGGCGCATCGGGGAGGTCACGGCCGTGAACCAGGAGCAGCAGACCGCCGACGTGTACGTGCCGGACGCGCCGGACGAGAAGCTCCAGACGCTCGCACTCGCCAAGCTCTACACGTTCGACGCGTCGCACATCGTGGACCACGAAGACGTGGCGGCCATGAACAACATGCACGAGGCGCCGCTGCTCAGCGTGCTGCGCCAGCGCTTCGAGAGCGACAAGATCTACACGTTCACGGCCGACATCCTGCTGTCGATCAACCCGTACAAGACCATCCCGCTGCTCTACGACGTCATGGGCTTCATGGAGCACAGCAAGCGCGCGGCGGAGACGTCCAAGCACCCGCCGCACCTCTTCACGATCGCAGAGAAGGCGTACGCCGGCATGAAGGGCGTGGTGCCTGGCTCGGGGACGCCGCAGTCGATCATCATCAGCGGCGAGAGCGGCGCGGGCAAGACCGAGGCGTCCAAGTACATCATGAAGTACCTCGCGACGGCGAGCAAGCACGCTTCTGGATCCTCGAGCAGCAGCAGCAGCAGCTCGTCCGCCGCCGCGACTCAGGTGCACGAGCGGATAGAAGAGTGCGTGGTGCTCTCGAACCTGATCCTCGAGTCGTTCGGGAACGCGAAGACGTCGCGCAACGACAACTCGAGTCGCTTCGGCAAGTACATTCAGATCCACTACAACGCGGACGGCCGCATGGTGGGCGTGTCGATCCGGCACTTCCTGCTCGAGAAGACGCGGCTCGTGCTGCCGCAGGCGAACGAGCGCAACTACCACATCTTCTACCAGCTGCTCGCGGGGCTCAAGAGCCTCGGCGCCGCGCACGAGACGCAGCTCAAGCTCACGAGCGACGTGTGGAACTACACGTACCTCACGCACGGCGACTGCGTCGAGGTGGACGGCGTGGACGACGGCGTGGAGTTCGAGCAGCTCCGCAACTGCCTCAGCCAGCTCGGAATGGACGCGACAGGGTTCCAGCTGCCCATGTTCGAGATCCTCGCGGCGGTGCTGCACCTCGGGAACGTCCAGTTCCAGTCGGTGAAGGACGAGAGCGGCGGCGGCTTGGCCGAGGAGACGACCGTCGTGGTGTTCCCAGAGGCCGACAAGGGCGTGGACCTTGCGCACGTGTCGGGGCTGCTGGGCGTTGAGCCGCAGGCGTTCGCGAAGAAGATGGTGACGCAGACGACGATCACGGGGCGAGGAAGCGTCCTGGAGCTCAAGCTGACGGCCGACCAGGCGAAGAACGCCATGGACGCGTTCTGCAAGCACCTGTACGGCGAGCTGTTCCACCACCTCATCGCGCGCATCAACGCGTGCGCGAAGGAGCAGACCGAGATCGCGCAGGAGAAGCCGCGCGCCAAAAGCGGCCCGCAGGCGTTCATCGGCATCCTCGACATCTTCGGCTTCGAGGTCATGAAGAGGAACAGCCTCGAGCAGCTCTGCATCAACTTCACGAACGAGACGCTGCAGCAGCAGTTCAACAAGCACGTGTTCGTGCTCGAGCAGGAGCGGTACGCAAGCGAGGGCATCGCGTTCTCGATCGTCGAGTTCCAGGACAACCAGCAGTGCCTCGACCTGATCCAGAAGCCGCCGACGGGGCTCCTCCCGCTGCTCGAGGAGCAGATGCTGCTCAAGCGCAAGACGACCGACAAGCAGCTGCTCACGATCTACCACGGCCAGCACCTCGACAAGCACCCGAGCTACACCAAGCCGCGCTTCGAGTGCGACGAGTTCGTGATCCGCCACTACGCCGGCGAGGTCGTGTACGACATCCACGACTTCATCGCCAAGAACACGGACAACCTCCACGACGACCTGCTCGACCTGCTCCGGCGGAGCTCCCAGACGCTCGTGCACGCAATCTTCGGCGGAGTCGCCGACGCGAAGGCGCCGCAGAAGCGAGGAGCTCCGGTGGCGACAGCAGGCGCCGCGAAGGGCAAGCAGGGAGCCGCGCTCACTGGCACGTCGACGGTCACGAGCCGCTTTCGCACGCAGCTCTCGGAGCTCATGGAGGTGCTCTGGCACACGACGCCCAACTACATCAAGTGCATCAAGCCCAACAACGTCAAGTTCCCCGGCGGCTTCAGCTGCGAGCTCGTGCGCGACCAGCTCGTGTACAGCGGCGTGCTCGAGGTCGTGCGCATCCGACAGGAGGGCTTCCCGATCCGGAAGCGCTTCGACGTCTTCTACGAGCTCTTCTGGCCGCTCTCAGTCGCCAAGTTCGCGCCTGGCAGCGTTCGCAGCGACCCAAAGCTGCTGCGGGACGCGTGTGAGCAGATCTCGGCCGAGTGGCTCGAGGACACGCTCCCGTCGCTCAACGGCAAGAAGGTGTTCGCGATGGGGCGGCAGGAGGTCTTCCTGCGCTACGGACAAGTCGAGAAGCTCGAGGCGTTCGTGGCCGCCACGCGCGTCGAGAAGGCCGTGATCCTCCAGGCGAAGCTCGTGCGCTGTCGGCTCGCGTACCGACGCTTCCAGATGATCAAGCTCGGCACACGCAAGTTCCAGGCGCTCTGGCGCATGCATGCGAAGCGATCTCAGTACACCAAGCTGAGAGCCGCGAGCATCTCGATCCAAGCGCAGTTCCGGTGCTTCCGCCTCTGTTCGCGCTTCCGGAGCCTCCAGCGCGCGGCGAACTGCGTCTTCCGCGCGTCCCTGCGCTTCCTCACGCGCCGGCGCTACGCAGTTTGGAAGACGCAGACGACCGCGGCCGTCAGGATTCAGAAGCACGTGCGTGGGTTCCTGTCGCGCACGGCCGCCGAGCGCGCGCGGAAGCTCAAGGAGCGCTCGAGCCTCCTGCTCCAGTCGTGGTACCGGATGGCGACGCGCCGTCGAGCGTTCGCGCGGCAGCGCAGCGCGATCGTCAAGATCCAGTCCGAGTACCGGTCGGTGAAGCTGCGCCGGGAGTTCCTGGCGCGCAAGCAGGCGTCGATCGTGCTCGCGGCGTTCGTTCGCCAAGTGCTCCAGCGCACCAAGTTCCAGACGCTCAAGGCGCGCGTCGTCAAGCTCCAGGCGCTCGTGCGCAAGTGGAAGCAGCGCAGTCGGTTCATGCGGCTGCGGCAGCTCGTCGTGCGCATCCAGAGCACGCGGCGCCAGCGGTTCGCCAAGCAGCGCGTGCAGCGTCGGCGCGACGCGATGCGCACGCTGCAGCACGCGATGAAAGGCTGGATCTGTCGGTGGAACTTCGTCGCCAAGGTGCGGAGCGTGCGCGCGATGCAGTACTGGGCGAAGAGCTGGCTGTTGCAGCGCGAGTTCCGGCAGAAGAAGGCGGCGGCGCGGTGCGTGCAGACCGTGTGGCGTCGACACCACCGGCTGAAGCGCTGGGCGTCGGAAGTCGAGAGCGTCTTCCGGTCGGCGTCCAGCGGCAGCGGCGGCACCACGTCCTGGACGCAGCACAGCAAGATGGAGGAGTCGGACCGGCGCATCCAGAAGCTGCGGCAGCAGCCGGCGCTCTTCTTCCGGCTGCGGCCCAAGGCGTTCGGCTTCAACTCGCTCTTCCACCACGCGGCCGCGTGCGGCGACTTCCACGTCGTCAAGTTCATGCTCGACCAGCACGAGCTCCCGCGCGACGCGCTGCTCGGCATGCGCAACGGCCGGGGCCACACGGCGTTCCACGAAGCGTGTCGCCACGGCCAGTACGAGATGGCCAAGTTCTTGTTGCGCACCTCGCTCGAGTCGCCGTCGCCCAAGTCGGAACAGCCTGGCAACCCTGTCGACGCTGGCGGCGGGAGCAACACTGTTGTCAACACCGTCAGCAGCAGCAACCAGAGCTCGGACGACAAGCAAGCAGCCGCGCACGTCAAGAAGGCCTCGGAGACGCCGGAGGAGGAGCCGCCGCTGCCGACCGGCGTCATCTGCAGCGGGTACCTGCGCAAGAGGCGGGAGACGTCGCGCTGGATGAAGCGCTTCGTGGTGCTGAGCGCGAGTGACGCGCACGTGCCGCAGCTCGACTACTACGCGAGCGACAAGGCGAGCAAGAGCGCCAAGCGCATCGACCTGCGCGCCGCGCTCTTCAAGAAGAGCATAGACGCGCCGTTCGCGTTCGAGATCCACTCGCCGCAGCTGCTCGCGGGCCGCAACAAGGAGGGGCGGCTCTACTTCGCCGCCGAGTCCGAGCTCGAGAGCCAGCGGTGGCTCGCGCACCTGCGCGACAGCATCCCGAGCAGCATCGAGTCGCGCATCTTCGCCATGCACCGCGGCGCCAAGAGCGGCCAGCTCGAGTTCGTCGACTTCGCGCAGCGCAAGCGGCTCTGCAACCTCCCGACGCTCTCGCGCAGGCGCGAGACGCCGCTGCACCTCGCGGCGCGCGTGTCCACCGCGTCGGCGTCGACGTCACCTGCTGGCGTCGGGGGCACCGGCGCGTCACTCGAGCCGGCGGTCACCGCGTCTTCGATCTCCGTGAGCGCAGCTGACGAAGACGCTGGCGGCAGCAGCAATAACAACAACACTAGCAGCAGCAGCAGCGACGTCCGCGCGTCCCACGATGACGCGCTACTCGTCGGCAAGACGAAGCTCGAGATGGAAGCCGACATCGTGCGCACCGTGCTGTGGCTCATCGAGTGCGGTGCCGACCTCAACGCGCTCACCGCGGCGCACGAGACGCCGCTCCAGCTCGCGATCCGCGCCGGCAACCTGCTGGTCGCCAAGCACCTGCTCGACCGCGGCGCGCTGGCGACGCGCCTCTCGCCGCCGGAGCTCGCGGAGGCGCAGCGCCTCAAGGCGTCGCTCGCGAAGAACGCGATCTCGAGCGTCGGGTGCTCGGCGGGCGGCGCGGCGTCGTCGTCGTCGTCGGCGACCTCGCGCTTCGGGTCGCTCAAGAAGCTCGCGGCGCTCGACAAGCCGGCAGACGAGCCGCCGCTGCTCTTCTTGCTCAAACAGCCCGGGCGCGTGCGGCACAGCGCGTACGTTTCGGTGTTCGTCGAGCACGTCGGGATCAGCAATCCGCAGTTCCTGAGCCGGCCGCGCGTGCTCATTTCGGTGCTCGACGCGCAGCGGCACCTCGTCGAGATGCGGCAGCAGGTGTCCGTGCAGCCGGCGGTGCTCCCGTCGGCGCTGCTCTGGGCCATCACGTGGCACATGCAGACGCCGCTCGAGAACCTGCCGCACGGCGCGTGCGTCGTGTTCGAGCTCACGGTGTCGCCGACCGTGTCGGCGGCCGCGCCGCTCGCGACGCCGGCGTCCGCGGCCGCGGACTTCGTGCCCGTGTGCTGGACGTACATCCAGGTGGACCAGCGCACGGCCAACTGCCAGCCGCTCAACGCCGAGATGTACAAGCACCCGGTCGACCTGTCGCTCAAGAAGCTCACGCGCGTCGACGCGTTCATCAACGGCGACGTGCTCGTGTCGCAGGGGCCGCAGTAGCTGCTCGCTTCGTCGATCGTCCTTCATTCATGCATCCCATCCCATACGCTCACTCTCGGTCTATCGCCACGCCCTGCTCTCAGTACGGCCGCCACTCGGTCACGGGCGTAAAGTAGAACGTGTGGCCGTGCGGACACATGTACTGGCCCGCCTGGCTGCCCGGCGGCATCTGCACGCGCGTGTAGCACGTCGGGCACTGGCGCATGACGAGCCGCGCGTCGCCCCCGGGGGCGGGCGGCGCCGCAGCTGGCGGCGGCGGCGCGAGCGGCGAGCCCCCGCCGCCGCCGCCCGGGAAGCTCTGGCGCTGTCCCGAATGCGAGTTGCCCGCGTGCGACGACGGCATCCGCAGCTGGAAGAGGTGGCCGTTCGGGCACTGGAGCGTGCCGCGCGCGCTCGTGCTCACAAGGCAGCGGATGCGGCACGACGGGCACTCGACCACCACGTTGCTGCGCGCTGCTGCCGCCGCCGCCGCCAGCCGCGCGCGCTCCGCCGCCGTCGGCGTGTGCGCCAGCGAGTTACCGCAGCCGTCGCAGAACTGCCCGCCGGTGCCGCGCTTGCCGCAGTTTGTGCCTGCAGCAACACACACAAGATACGGCAACGTAACGTAACGTTCAGTTGCCGGAAAGCGTGCAGTTGCGCTAGCAACCATAGAGAGGGGATCCAAAAACCTAGACGCACAGAACGGGTGCGCCTTGACGAGCCCCTGCGTCTGCTCGGGCCACTGGGTCTGCGCCTGGCGGCAGATCGGGCACTTGTCGGCGTTCGCCTCGTCGTGGTTAACGTTCTCGAGCAGGCACGCGAAGTGGAACCGGTGGCCGCACTCGGCCGTGAAGAGCGCCTTGCCGAGCGCCAGCGCGTCGAGGCAGATGACGCACTCAGGCGCCTCGTCGGCCGCCGCCACCGCGAGCGCCAGCGGGTGGTGGCCGCCGCCGCTGCTGCTGCTGTTGCGGCTGTCGTGGCTGCTGTGGGCGGCGGTGACGACGACCCCGCGAGGCGACGACGGCGGCGACGGCGACTGCGGCGACGCGGCCGCGTACGCGGAGGAGGAGGGCGAGTGCGCCGGGCCGCGCGCCCGGGTGTCCGCGTCGCTCCAGCGGCGCACGCGCGCAGTCATGAGGGAAGGCGGTCGGTCGGTCGCGTGCTTCGCTTGCTCAGTCGGTCGCTGCTTCCTGCTGAGAAAGAATGGGTGTGTGTCGCGTTGTGTGGTACAGTCCGCGAAATTGCAATACAGCCGCCAGGTTTATTTAGAACGAAGTATGGTTCGTGTTGTGGCTCGGAACCGGTGGAGCGAAGGCGTCCTCGACATCGAAGCTCGGTGACTGAACATGCAACATGTTTGATACGTGTGATGCACGGCGACCGACGAGCGAGCACCACGAGAACACGACTACCACGAGCACACGAGCACGCGCCGGCAAGCGTGCGCGAACTTTCAGCTTAGAACACCGATCTCTGCCGCTCTCGTGCGAACCTCGGTGCACCAGCAACTCGAACACCGTCCAGTCACGCACGCAACAGGTGCATGCAGCACGCAACGCAGAGCTGGAGCCACCCACAAGGTCCGCCCTTCGCCACGAACTCGCCCGGACCGGTCTGCTCGGTCCGACTTGCTGCTCTGCCGCGCGCGCGCGCTGAATCGCCGCGATCCGAGGTCCGATCTTCCGCTTCTTCTGACGATCGCGTCGGCGGTGGCATGCGCCAGCCACCCTTCAGTTCTCTCTCATTCTCTCGAAGACTGTGAAGATACTTTCGCGCAGTGGCGAGTGTCGACACTCGACATTGTCCGCTGAGCAGTCAGTCAGCCACCGTTTCGCGAGGTGCGAACAATGTTGGCGACTTGTTCTCCAGACGCCGACGCACTGCGCTCCGATCTCTTGCGAGAGACCCACGAGCACCCGCTTCTCTTGCCGCTTCCCCATACATGCGAGTGCGAGTCTCGCGCACTGCGAGCTGAAAGTACCGAACAGATGAACTTGAGTTGCCGTCGTCATCGCTGTTGTCCGCTTTTGATCGAATTTTTGGTTTTGCGCACGATTCCAGCAACTCGACTTTCACCGAACTTTAGACTCTTGCAAACATCGAGTGCGCACACGTCGCAGGATTCCCGTGTGGCCCACCCAAATTCGACATTACGTATCGCCACCTGGCGAGAGCTCCTCACCCTTCCGACCGACCGACTTACCGACCACCTGCCGCTCGCTGCGCCGCTGGCGATCGCCACCTGCTGACGCCGCCGTCGCCAAAGAAGAACTCGCGCGCCGCTGCTCACCAAGAAGCGAACAAGCTCAAGAACTTCCATCACGCAAGCGCAATGGGCTCCTCGCTGTCGGTGTGCGGACTCGGGCCGAGCGCCGGCGAGCGCCGCCTGCACCAGTCGTCGTCGTCGCAGTCGCAGTCGCGCCACCACGTACGACAACACCGCAGGACTTGTGTGCGTTTGAACTCACGTGCTCACAAATCCGCTTGCTGGGGCCCGCAGACGTTCGAGCGCGAGAAGGTGATGGAGCTGCTGTCGCACGCGGACCGCGCGCGCTCGCTGTCGATCACGACGGACGAGTCCGTGGCGTCGATCCTCTCGAGCTCCGACCGGCTCATCCCGGACGCGTTCATGCCCGTGGACATCCAAGTGGTGTCGCAGCGCCGCGTGCGGCCGACGAGCAGCCGCTTCCTGGCGCTCGCGACCGCGTCGCACAGCGGCGGCGCCAAGAGCGCGGCCTCCACCAGCAGCCACTACTACAACACCGGCGCGCACGCGAACGCGGCGTTCCTGCGCTACCTCACGAGCTCCACGTCGTCCGAGTCGGTGCCGCCGAGCGCGTCCGAGCGCTTCGCGTCGCGCCGCAAGGGCGGCCTGGGGGACAGCGGCGAGCTGCCGCCGCCGCACGCGGTGCACCCGCGCCTGCAGCTCGCGGACGACGACGGCGCTGGCGCCAGCAGCCGCCGCAGCGGGAGCCTCAGCGTCAAGGGCGCCGCGTGAGCCCAGAGGGGATTAGGATCGTAGGTAGGTAGACACGAGGCGATGAGTTATGAGAGCGATGGACGTGTAGCAAGTAGCGCAGGAGGCAGGCGGGCGTGTAGGATAGCAGAAGGAAGGAGCAGCGGCTCTCATTTGCCCGCGTCGACGCTCGCCCGGCTCAGCTTGAGCTCCTTCGCGCGCTTGCGGCACTCGCGGTAGGCCTCGCCCTCCGCCTCGCACTCGTCGCCGTCGCGCAGGCCGCCGGCCTCGGCGTTGCGCGCCTCGACGCACCTGCCGACCACACGAGAGCGACCGAACGGGTGGTTCCGAGCCACTCGGACGGGTTAGCGGCGTTCTTCCCAGCAGAGAAGCAGCACTAGAGAAGCAGAGAGGCGGAGGCGACGCACTTGATGTACGCGTCCATGTGCGCGGCGCACGGGTTCTCGCGCTCGGCCGCGGGCTTCGACGCCTCGGCTCCCATGCCCCGCTAAGCTGAGCTCAGCGTCTCACTTGTCCGAGTGACGCGCCGCCATTGGACAGTGGTGACCACTTGCGCACTGTATACCATACTGAAATGGACATCCACGAGGTCGTCGACCCGGCGGCGGCGCTGGCGGCGGACGCGGCGCTCGCCGCGCAGGTCGACGCGCTCGGCGCGCAGTCGGCCGTGGTGCGTGGAGCGAACGTCGCTGTCACTCGCGTCCGCTGGTGCGCTCCGATACTGAGGAGCGCTCGTCGCGAAAGGCGCAAGCGCTCAGCCGCGCGATCACCTCGACCGCGCTCTTCGCCGCGCAGCCGCAGACACAGACGCTCTTCCTGGCGCGCGAGGCGACCAGCGGCGGCCGCGTCGTCGGGTTCCTCAAGACCGGCGCGAAGCATCTCTTCTACCTGGTGCGAGAGCGCCGACGTACCGCGAAGGCGACAGCTCTGATAACAAACGCGTTCGTGGCAGACCCGTCGCGGCGAGTACTCGGAGCTCGACCCGCTCTGCGTCTTGGACTTCTTCGTGCTCGAGACGCACCAGCGCGCGGGCGTCGGCCTCCAGCTCTTCGAGCGGCTGCTTCAGGTGCGTCTCCTGGCTCCGTGGTCGCAGCACGTAGAACGCCCCAGTGACAACAGAGTTGGTGGGTGGCAGACGCGTCACGTGACCCCCGAGCAGCTCGCGTACGACCGACCGTCGCCCAAACTCTTCGCGTTCCTCAAGAAGCACTGGGGACTCGTCGCGTTCTTCCCGCAGCCCAACAACTTCGTCGTCTTCGACGCGTTCTTCGACCTGAAGAGCGAAGGCGACGGGCCCGAGAGCTGAGCTGAGAGCGAACTCGAGGACACTGGACACTGGAATCGAACGCCCGCCGACACTGGCGGTCAGTCACAACGTTAGGATCGGACGCGCTACCCGATGGACGCCAGGAAGGCCTCGAGCTTCGTGTCGGCGTCCTCGGGCTCTTCGGGCGTCGACTGGTCGAAGCGCGCGTCGATCTGCCGACCGTCGAACCACCGCCCGTGCATCGCTTGGAGGCACTTGATCGCCGCCTCGAGCGCGTGGAAGCGCACGAGCACCGAGCCGTCGGCGACGATGTGAACCTGCCGAGCCAACAAGTCAGGAGCCAAGAAGACCAACCAGCCACGTCTGTCGCCTGCGCGTCCTAGCGCCACACCCACGCACGTGGTCGACGGCGCCGAACTTGGCGCACTCCGCCCGCATGTCTTGTTCGAGTTCGTCGAAGAACGCGGCCGCGTTCTGCGGCTCGAGCGGGTTCCACGCGTGCTTGAGAACGATCGACTTGGACGGCAGGTCGAGGCGAGCGCCAGTTGCGTCACTCGGATCTGCAGGCGTCTGCGAGGCGCTGGGAGTGGGGTCGCCGCTTGGCGCTGGCGCGGGTTGCTCGTTGCCGTCGCGTTCGCGCCGCTCGCCTTCGAGCACGAACAGCCGCTCGGGCTCTGGCTGCGAAGACGCGGCGCCGCCCTGCGCTCGAGTCGACGGCGACTCGGCAGCGTCCTTGGACTTGAACTCGGCAGGTGCCGCACTGCAGCCACAAGCAGCAGCAGCAGCCGATTCAGCAGTCGCACTCGACCCGCAGCAGACGCTGCGAGCAGCCCCGTCGAACGCACGTGATGAGGACGCCGGGCTTGATCTCAAAGTGGTCGAGCTGGTGGGGGGCGAGTCCGCCGCAAGAGAAGAAGAGCGTGAATGAGCCCTCCGGAACAAGCAGAGAAGCAAGCAAGCAGCAGCCGCACTCACCCGCTCGATCGCCTTCTGCATCGCCGCGTGGGACCCGAACGTCACGGTCGCGTCGCCCTGCGCGCCACAGCAGCAGCCACCACCACACTGCTGAGCTCTTCCGCCGCCGCGCGCGCTGCCGGTGCCTCGGACGCCAGCACCTTCAGCCCGCCGCGCGCGTCCTTGTAGAACTTGATGCGCCGCACTTTCCCGATCTTCGCGCACACGCCCTCTGCGTCCCCCCACCAGCCGCTCAGTCGCTCAGTCGCCGACCTCCTCCTCCACTCTCTCGCAGGCGACGGCCACGCACCGAGCTGGCGGCACGCGATGTACGTGGAAAGGCCCGTGACGTACACGCTCGTGTTCTTCGCCGCCGCCGCGCTCGGCGGCTTCCGCCGCTGCTGCGGCGTCTCGCTGGTCGCCGGACGCGAGTCCGGAGTCGACTGGTAGGCGGAGAGCAGCGCGTCCACTTCGGCGGCCGCCTGGCGCTCGTCGAGTCTGTTTGGCGGGCGCGTGTTTGTGAGACGCATAGTGCGATTGCGTGTTGTTAGCGTGGGCGGAACTGCAGTCTGCGCACTGCTGCATGTACGCGAGGTTCTTGAGGCGCGCGCGCTCGAGGCGCTCGCGGTGCGCGGCGTCCATCCTGCAGACAATCTAATAGTGCGAAAAACGAGGGAGAACATGGCGTTGTGGATCCGGATCGACCGGATTACGCAGCCGTGGAACCATCCACTGCACTCACTTTCCTCACTATCGGATCTCTCTCCTCTCTTCTGGTGACGCGTCCGATGCACGGCGACCTGCGCGGCTTCTGTGCGTGTGTGGGTGTCTGTGGTGTGGCCCACCCGCAGCTCCCTCTCTATCGCTGCTAACGCCCTCTTCGCCAGACGGCGCGCCCGTGACCTACGCGCTCTCGCTGGCGGTCGGCGCCGCGAGCTCCGCCGCCGTCGTCTTCGACCAGAGCCGCGTGCTCGTGCTCGGTGCGTCTCGAGAAGAGCGACGTCGAGTGTTCGGTTTCTACCATCGTTTCTATCCGCGTTTCTAACGTGGCTGCTGTTGCGCGCAGAGCGCGACGCGGTGCTCGGACGCCTGCAGCTCTGGCGGCTGCTCACGCACCAGCTCACGTTCCACCAGTTGCGTCTCTGCTGCTGCTGTTGCTGTCGGATGCTGCACATACGAAGACTGAGTGTCAACCGCTGCGCGCAGTGGCCTCGCCGCGTCCTTCGGGCTCTACGTCATCTTCCAGTTCCGCGTCATCGAGCGCCAGGTGCGAAGGTGTTGGCTCTCGTCATCATCATCATCATCTCGGAAGCGGACGAGCACCTCTGATGACCCCATCCGGCTGCGGCAGATGGGGTCGCGCAAGTTCGGCAGCCTGCTGGCGTTCGTGCTGCTGTTCGTGAGCGCGCTGGAGGCCGCGACGCTGGCGTCGGCGCCGCAGCTCGCGCGCCAGATCCCCGGCGGCCCCTACGCGCTGCTCGGCGCGCTCGCCGTCTTCTTCAACAGTACGTGCGAGGCGTCGAGTGCGGCGAAGGGGAGAGGCGAAGAGGTGGCGCTAACGCGGCCGCCTGGTGCTCTCGGCAGAGTTCGTCCCGAAGCTCTTCCCGCGCAACTTCAGCTTCTCGGGGCTCAACTTCTCGGACAAGTCGACGACGTACCTGCTCCTGCTGGTGGTACGAGCTCGGGAGCTCTTCGTGGTGCGCGTCGGGTGGTAGTGAGAAGTCCCTGATGCTGACACTCGGGATGACACTCGCGCAGATGCTCGGCCGCAACCTCCACACGCTGCTGCCGTTCGTGCCGGGGACGATCGTCGGGCTGCTCTTCAGCGCCACGCCGCTCGCGCAGCTGCGGCTGCCGTCGTTCGTCTGCTCGCTGCTCGGGGTACGCCCGACGCGTCACTGCTTTGTACTCAACACGAGGCGCTCGATGCTCACGTTGCTGCTGCGGCTGCTTGGAGCAGGTGCTGCACCCGCTCTTCGACGTGGTGCCCGCCAGCGCGGTCGCCCAGCAGCGCCAGCGCCGTGTCCTCGAGGCGCAGCGCCGCCTGGGCCTCCGCCAGAACCCAGCGAACGGCGCCGCCGGCCAGGGCTTCCGCGACCAGCTGCTGCCTGGCGCCGGCGGTGGGCTGCTGCCGCCCCAGATGGCCGCCGCGCCGCCGTCGGAGGACGCGATCCAGCAGCTCACGGTCCGTTCGATCGCTCGGTCGCTTGGTCGCTTGGTCGCTCGTAACGCAACAACTGACGCTTGCGCTACCTGCAGGCGCTCGGGTTCGACCGCGAGCGCGCGATCGCCGCGCTGCAGTCGACGGGCAACAACGTCGAAGCCGCCGCAAATCGCCTGCTCAACGGGCTGTAGAACGCGGCAGTGACGGTTATCTGGAGCCCTCCGATGAGTGACGAACGGTACCATCTGATTACCTAAACAAGGCGACTCGTGTACTTAACGTGACAGTCACACAAACTAACTGCTGCTCTCGGTGTTCGCGCGCTGGCGCTTGTCTGCGGGCTGTGAGCCGGTGGGCGACGCGTCGTCGTCATCATCATCGTCATCGTCGTCCTCCTCCTCCTCTGCGGCGCTCGGGGAGCTCGCGGGCTCGACCACCTCGGT